>OZ036011.1:300000-357500 GCA_964035015.1 Corallium rubrum
TTATTATTATTATTATTATTACTATTCTTATTATTATTATCATTATTACTATTATTATTATTATTATTATTACTATTATTATTATTATTATTCTTATTATTATTATTATTACTATTACTATTATTATTATTATTATTACTATTATTATTATTACTATTATTATTATTACTATTATTATTATTGTTATTATTACTAATATGATTATTATTATTATTACTATTATTACTATTATTACTATTATTATTAGTAGTATTATTACTATTACTATTATTACTATTATTATTATTATTATTATTATTATTATTATAATTATCACTACTATTATTATTATTATTATTATTATTATTATTATTATTATTATTATTATTATTATTATTATTACTACTACTACTACTATTATTATTATTATTATTACTATTATGATGATGATGATGATGATGATGATGATGATGATGATGATGATGATGATGATGATGATGATGATGATGATGATGATGATTATGCAAGAACATGATCAAAACTATACTACACACACGAAATATAATTATTAGCTTTCAAATAGTAGACTCTACTTTACTTATACTGTTCACCTCTAGATTTATCGGGGTTTGTCAATCACTTCCACGCACATTTGTTTGCCGGTTTCAAATTTCACTCCCCGGCCCCGCGAGAACATCAGAACAAAGAAATATGTTGACCAAATGTTGTGTTCCTTGCAGCCGTTGTTATGCCCTGGGTGCCAGAGGCTCCGAGTTAGGGTCGCCGTCCCAAATTCGCTTTGGGACGGCGACCCTAACAACGGCTGTGAGGGAGACTAGAAATATGCAAAAGCAATACAACAGCGCACGGTTAATGAACAGCGGTGGACACGAGTGCATTACAGTGCCTCGCCGGATCTGTAATACTAAACCAAATTAAAAAAATAGGTACGCAATGCGTACATGCGGATACTGGTATTTATTTCGCCGGCCGATAATGATTGAACAACGTAAATTGTTCACTAAAACATACTGAAAATGCTAGATAACCTTGTGACATATCAGCATATGCTCTCACGTATCATCTAGTATCGACAATAATTATTAATTTTTAAATGCCCTTAATAACTTAACAATAATGTTTAATTCTAGCCCTTACTTAAACTCCAACCCAATCCCTAACCCAAGCCCGGCCCCAACCCTAATCTTAACTCTAATCTTGAAATAACAATTTTATAGGCAAATTGGGAAAAACAGCTAATCGCATTGTTAAAAGAATGTGATAATATATCGCTTTCGTTCTAATCTTTACCACGTTAGACTCTGGTAACACATCAATTGATTTGTCTCAACAATGATCAACGCGCTTTTTGAATAAGTATTTTATACACCTACATGTAACTCAAGCAGTACCAAGTTATTGAAGTACAGTTGATTTCTTTCTGCATATATATACAGACAATCAGACATATAGCTAAGACATCTTGGCCAAGGGCCTAACATGTCAACAGTACACTTGAAACATTAGTTAAAACATGAAACGCGGTCCCTATAATCGTATTAAAAAATATGATACTTATATCGCTTTAATTTCGCTCGAGTGTAATGTTAGAACTCAACACAATAAGCGTGTGATCATGCAACACGTATATTCTAATTAAAGCATTAGAGCCGGCGCAAAGAACAGCCTGAAAATTTCTGCTTGTGAATTATAGTTAAACATCTCGGCCCAGTGCTTATCATGTTAACACTTCAAACATTAATTCAAAGGCTATTCACGTTTCAGAAATATTGATTAGAACGGTTCAACACTCTTGTCTGAGCAAAAGCGTTATAAATTGACTACACCCTTCAACATGTACTGTTACGTCTTACCTATAGAAATAACAATAATCATTAATTTCTAACGATTAACCCCAATCTGGCAATCTCTAACCCCTATACTAAAATGTTTGAACACATGGTAAGGTAAGGTAAATCATAGTTGGTAAATCGGCAAAAACAGGAAACGCGGACGCTAATCGCATTGATAAAGAATATGATATTTTTATGTTTTATATGGCTATATTTTAGACTCTGGTAACATATGCGTCTCAATAAATCAATGTTCAACGAGTTTTTTGAATAAGTATTGAATACGTCTAGATCTACATGTAACATAAACAGTGCCAAGCACGGTGGATTTCTGCGTGTAAACCTATAGCTAAAACATCTTGGCCGAGCGCCTAACACGTAAACACTTGAAACATTTAATTGTTAAAAGGGCATTCAGATTTCAGAAAGATCTTTAATCCGAAGCCAAACAAGCGCTGACACTGTTTCTTCGTCCTTGGAAAGCTTGTCGTTAAGCGACAAAGTCGAAACGCGTTCCGGAATTATTAGAGTGCTGAGATGAACACGAGAAAGTATTGCATGTAAATATGCAGTCACCGCGCACTTGTATTTATAGTATAAAACAACAGTACATACATAATGTACATAAAAATGTATTAAAATGCTGAAATACATATTGTTTCGAAACCAGACAATCCGCAAAATATTTATACCGACAGACCAGACCACTGTCAGCTGTCGATTTGTCATATATTTCTTGGCGTCTTGTGATAGCGCGCAAATGTTCATCACCTGAAATAACCTGAATGTCAGGCCTTTATTTGTTCCCGCCTTCCGCTAAACCCGGCAGCGCGGGCAGAAGTGCGGGCGAGCGAGAAGGCGAGAAAAATAAAGGCCTGAGGAAACTCTTAACAAAACCGTCTTCCGCCCACTTTGCTATTTTTAAATATGAACGAGATATGATTGATATGAGTTGTCAAAATATCAAAGCGTATGTTTTGATTTCATCCCACAGAAATATTGATTTCATCCCACAGAAATATATAGTCTTTCTCCGCGTCTGGTTTTAGTCCAGACTAGTCTAGGTAGACTTGCAATAAATACACGAGCTCGAATTGAAGGGTATATCTAGACCCGATCTAAAGTCGAAGAATTGGAAACTATGATAAGAAACCGAGAAATTTGACAATTTGAGAATATACATATATATATGGATTCAAAATTCCACCATAATAAAAGATAAACACGATTTGATAGCCGCCTTGATATAGTTTCGACTAAATTAATAATTATATAATTTTGTAGCATTAGAATTTAAATTTTAGAATGCAGGTAGACCATTTAATATATTGATACATAATTATAAACACGTCTCAACCGCATAAGCTCAGTCATCCACAACTAAGACTATAAACTGCTCCGAGATTCCCGTTTTGTAACTTACGGGTCCACTTTTCTGACAACCATTGTTCAGCAGGTTCAGCACTGCCATAAACAACTTGGAATTTCGCATCGGCTTCGCCTTCAGTAGCCATCGTCACTGATCATCGAACGAAGGACCCAATTAAGTAGACTGTTTTTCGCACGGTCTCCACCTGCTACAACGAAATTCCTCACCGTGCGATGTTGAAGTCGATGAAGTTCACAGAACACAAATGGCAATATCTGATATATCAGACTTTTACCAAACCAGTGGGCAAAACAGCAAAGACATCTTGGCTGTCAACAGACAACAGCGAGCTTTCGAATGCACGTCGTTTGTTCTGGTTTCAAAGACTCATAGCCGAAATGCGTCAATGAATTTAACAAAGCAGATTCGAAAAATCCTTCTATGGTGACATAATAAATGATCAAATGAATGAATTGGTCACAGAAACGTACACGATAAACAGATTCGAGAAATGGCGAAGACCTTGTCACCAGTGTTGCCAAGTCAAGTTTCGTAAAAATCCCAGTAAAGGTCTGAAAATATCCCAAGATTCCCTATTTTTTACCAAAAAATCCCAAGGTTCAACAGCTTCATTTACTGACTATTTCCCAGGTCTCTATCGCCGTTTGATATGCATGTTCCAAATTTTTTTCGTTGCCATTGGCATCATGTTTCACACATAGAGATCATATATAAACTAGAGGGGGCATTGGGGGATAAATCGGGTAACCAATTGAAGGCTGCCATCTTGGATAAATTGGTTGGCAAAACAATGATGCCCGGATGAAATTTCTTGGTTCCAGGCCTTTTTTCTGTATCCGAAGCTAATTTTACATTTCTTGTTTATCTTGCCACATTTATTTATGGAAAAAGAAGGTGGAAAACTCACGAACTACGTATTGTTAAAATACATCGTGTACGTATGTTGTCACAAATTTCATAAGCTTTTGTTTCATATATAGTTGAAGTTTCTTCGTTATCTGTAGCGTTTTAAAACGTTCAAAATGTTCGCACCTTTGTTCGTCAAATGATGACAAATGGACTTATCACAAGTGTTTAGAATTTTGGCTATTGTTTTTAAAATACTTATCGCACAACCTTGAGCAATATATCAAACAGAACATATTGTAAAATTCAATTTCTGGTAGAACTTTTAAGTTCTTATCTGAACCAGAAGTGTTCTAAAATGGTGAAAACATTTGTCATTTTGATCTGGCCTGGGTGAAGTTGGTCAATGTGGGAAGCCGTTTGTTTTGTCTTTTGCAGTTTTGGCAATTAATTCGCAACTAAAACTTCTTATGCTTCAACTAAAAAGCTAGACACTTTTCCACGCTTTCACATTTGAATTAGATTTTGTTTAAGATATATCTAAAGTTCATACCTAAAGTATTCCAAAAGTTATAGATAAAAGCAAACACCAAAACTGCAAAAGACAAAACAAACGGCTTCCCACATTGACCAACTTCACCCAGGCCAGATCAAAATGACAAATGTTTTCACAATTTTAGAACACTTCTGGTTCAGATAAGAACTTAAAAGTTCTACCAGAAATTGAATTTTACAATATGTTCTGTTTGATATATTGCTCAAGGTTGTGCGATAAGTATTTTAAAAACAATAGCCAAAAATCTAAGCACTTGTGATAAGTCCATTTGTTATCATTTGACGAACAAAGGTGTGAACATTTTGAACGTTTTAAAACGCTACAGATAACGAAGAAACTTCAACTATATATGAAACAAAAGCTTATGAAATTTGTGACAACATACGTACACGATGTATTTTAACAATACGTAGTTCGTGAGTTTTCCACCTTCTTTTTCCATAAAAAAATGTGGCGAGATAAACAAGAAATGTAAAATTAGCTTCGGATACAGAAAAAAGGCCTGGACCCAACAGATTTCATCCGGGCATCATTGTTTTGCCAACCAATTTATCCAAGATGGCAGCCTTCAATTGGTTACCTGTGGTTGGCTGAAATTAGGATTGGATGCCCACTCTAGTATTTATATGATCTCTATGGTTTCACATGTGTTTCACACATATAGCAATCTGAGCCCACTGTATCAGTGATACTTCATTTGAATAGAGTACTTCATCTTGTCTAAATCAAACGCATACGTAAAGAACGCAGGGGCTGGCTAAGGCTAGTGGAGTAAGATCACTGAGTATGATCTAGTAAATTTTTAAAAAATACGATTAACATTGAAATCAGCTTTTTAAAACCGAAACTGTTTGCTCTGGAAAAATCCCAAGAAAAATCCCAAGGTTGAATCCCTGAGAAAAAAATCCCAAAAAAATCCCAACTCCTTCAAAAAATCCCAAGATCTTGGGATAAAATCCCAAGGTTGGCAACACTGCTTGTCACGGTGTGCACCTTGACGGTGCACCTTTGGGGAAGTTGTTTATCTGAATGAACCAATCAAAATCCTTACTTCAATTAGTCAGCCAATCAGAGCTCCCGTCCATGAGATGGACGGAGAACCCACAGTTTTATTAAGAGTTTCCTCAGGCCTTTATTTTTCTCGCCTTCTCGCTCGCCCGCACCTCTGCCCGCGCTGCCGGGTTTAGCGGGAGGCGGGAACAAATAAAGGCCTGACATTCAGGTTACACCTGAAACAAAACTCAACTTTCTATCTTCCATTCATTGTTCTGGTACACGTTCATAAACCCTTCGGACATACAAAGACTTCTGAAGTATGCTGATTCGGATCCGCTATTGGTCGTTTGCGTTGATCACGTGATTGACGAAAACGTTCGTACACACACACACACAAACACACAAACACACAAACACACAACCGCGCTCATGACATAGCGGATATGGTTTAGCAACCAGTATCCGCAAAAAGAGGTCTGACCTTAGTCTGACCTAAAAAGCATATTGATTCAATATGGATGTAAGAAGCGTGGATACCTTGATGAAAGCAATCGGAGATCCTGGGAAATTTCAGCTCGTAGCTTACTCTTTTCTGGTGACGAACATGCTTCTTGTTTTGTCTAATCATTTAGCCATGGTATTTTACGCCGCCAAAACAAAACATCACTGTAAACTGGAGAGCGGCGAGTCTGTCGAAGATCGGGTTCCGATCGTGTTGAGAAACCACGAAAGACAATGGGATGGATGTCATTTATATGCAAGCAACAACACAACGCAGACAATTCCTTGCACCGATGGATGGAGTTACTATTTTGAAGACGGAGAAACCACTGTTGTATCAGAGGTATGGAAAGATTTGCGCGGTATTGCTGGGTTCATGCACATTACGTCATGGCGGCCATGTTGGTTGGTAGGCCAAACCAACCAACACGGCCACTGTGTCTTTTCCCTCTAAATCTCATGCTATTATTAAATGTGATGATCATGCGATTCTCAGACTGTCAACCTTGGAGTAAACAAAGTGCTCGTCCCGCAATGCCAACGTTATATGCGACTTGCACTATCAAGAGGCTGCAATATAAATTAAGCTCAATACCTGTGGCGTACTAAAGGGGGGGAGGGACCACTTTTTGATATTTAATTTTATTTATTTATAAATTATTTATAAATTGATATTGGTTGGTGAAAACTTAAAACCAAAACAGTCTGACGGTTTAAGTCAGTTAATTTAGGATTTAAAACCTTAATTATAAAATTTAAATTAAAAAAATTATAAAAACAACCTAGTTTATCAATTATCACATGCACAGCATAAATGTAACCCAAATTCCAACCTGAGATTTGTTGGTAAATCATCCATGGGTTTGAGTGGTAAATTTTGGGCCCTCCCCCCCCCCCAATTAAAATGCCCTGACTACATATACTGAAGACTAGAAAACCCTAATTTAGGCCAACCTTTGGGAATCGTTCTTGCACAACAAATCACCCCCTGGGAAGGTTGCAACATCATCCCTGACCACTACACCCCTACTGGATCACATGGGACAGAGAAATTCAACATGTTGGTTTTGATATGATTTTTATGTAACTTTGTAGATGGGTTGGCTATACAGACCAAGGACCACCCATTAAATCTTGTTTGTTAACCCTTTAACTCCCACCATGTCAGGAGGTCTTGCCTTTACAAGTAAAATTGTCTGGCATTAGAAAGAGTAAAAAATAAAAAGTGCCAAATGGCACTGATGGGAATGAACTTAGGGTTAAATTTAGTTGAAAATTGAATGAGAAATTTTTTTAAAAATGGATCATTCCAGAAAACATCCACACTTCCCCCACGGAGGAAATGTGAAGTTGACCCCTCCCCCCTTCAGATGTTCTAGTACATTTTACTATTATCAGAAGTAGATTTACCCCCTCCCCTCCCTGGATGGCACAAATTTCCTCTGTGGGGGAGGTATGGATCTTTTCTGGAATGACCCAATCTGACTGTAAGCTAGCTTCCCCACAGAAGAACTGAATAGAAAAATGCTTGATGTGTAATGATGCTAATAATATTATGCAAACTTTTAACAAAATATTTAGACTGTAGCTGAATTAACAAAATAGACAAATAACAATGAATGCACTTGTTACTGCATGTAGTTTTGATTGTTTATAGAATAAAGTGTTCATAGACCAATGGACATGTAATCTCTTTTTAATAGTACAAATTAGCAATCAAGCATTTTATTAATTAATACTAGTGAGCTAGCCTGGTTATTGGGATGGCTTATTTCCCTATAAACACCGGCCCCTAATCAGAGTCGGACTGGCTTCGTATTAGGGACGGTGCCATTAGGGAGAGCGGCGCAGTTAAAAAAAGAAATTAATAAATAATGACATTGGTGTACTAAGGTGGACTACTGACAAATTTGCCCACAAGCCTCTGTAAATTAGAAAGATTTCAAAATTGGTGATTGTTGTTATCATTGTTCCCCTAAGTATATGATTAATTTACAGAAACTGTATATAAAAATGACATGAAAGTGGCCTACAGGCTTACCATTTGCTGGAATAAGATATATGATATATCTTACGGAACAGCAACTCTCCTGTCTACCTCTTAATGCTACCATACAAAATGAATTTAAGAGTTAAAGCAGTATTATTCAGTAACAAACTACAGTACATGCATGCAGTGGGCAGCCATATTCAACTACGCCCCATGAACAAACTTTACTAAACTGAGATATAAAATAATATTATTATTTTATATCTCAGTTTAGCAAATTTTGTTCATGGGGCGTAGTTGAGGTATTCTAAAGGGAGTGCATATGCCATTGGCACAATGGCACATAGGCCAGTCCAAGCCTGCCCCTAATAACTCACTGGCACACTGACACACACATTATGCAGTCTCAGCTAGTGTGCCATAGTTACTTATTTTTCCTTGTTCTTTGACAGTTTGATCTTGTTTGCGATGATGCATACAAAGGTGATTTGGCGACAACAATATATTTCAGTGGTGTCATGATTGGTGCACTGTTTTATGGTTTTATGGCAGATAAATATGGACGAAAGCCAGTACTTGCATTTGCCCTTTTTATGGCAGGAGTCCTTGGTGTGTCGATCTGTTTGTTTAGAACTTATATTGCCTTTGTCATTTTAAGATTCTTATTGGGTATCAAAATCCAGGTGAGCATAGCTGGGGAGCAGAGACCCTGGGTACAAGGTTGGAGCATGACCTGCATCAGTATAGTGGCTGCTGGGGGTAGTAGTGAAGTGTGTGAGGGGGGTGACATCACATATCTGATCTCTATATACATGTAACTGTGTTGCACATTCCTTATATGCATATTGGTACTCTGGACAGGTCTGGTGTACTTTCAGTCTTTGCAGGTTTAAGTGTACATGTACATGTAGTTCTCAGTCTCATGATCTGATACAAAAACAAATTTTAACGTCACACAACAAGGGCGTGGGTTGAATGTATAAAATTGCAAGAATTTACCAGGGGACTCAGAAAAGCCATAAAACAATTCTCAAATGTCAATTTACTATAACCACAAGCAAATACAGTGCAAAAATTGTTAACCACGCACTTCAAGGAGACAATTTATGTTTTACTGGGTAATGGGACTGTCCCATGAACATAGGCGTACCAGACTGAAAAAATTAAGAGTCGAAAATATATTAAACAGTTCAAATTTTAAAAAGTGCCAGAATTTTTCATTTTTAAAAACGCTTGGGGGGGGGGGGGGGCAATTGCCCTCCCTGCCCCCCACCCCCAAAACATTTATTAGGTACATATTAATTTTAGTGAAAAAGCAGTTAATAACTGTACATGTTTAAGCATTATAATTGCAAATGGTTGAAACAAAAAGTGGGGGTGGGTTAATTATGCATGGTTCAATTCTTACTGTGACCAACACCCCCCCCCCCCAGGCAACCCCTGGGGAAATTGTGTTGATTGTCTGCTCTTAATGTCCCAGGTGCCTAGCCTGTGGGCATGCTGAGCAGTTTGGCAAATGGTGTCCTTTGAGGGAAGGACTTCAACTGACTGTCTGTAGAACGAGCAGGCTATTATCTGTAGAAACGACGTCATATCTACATGACGAGATGACCGCCACAAAAACTTTGTATGTTTCCGTAGCACGAAAAGAGCCGCATTAAGATCAAACAAAGGACACTGTTCATGGTATTACTGCTTAGTAAAACCACTAAAACGTGTTATTTTGTATTTTTTTGCTATACCTGGTAATCGATAAACTTGCCTACCCCAGCTCCAATTACAAAACTCGTAAAAATCAGTGAATAACTTCATTGTAAAACTATTTATATACCTTTGGTAATAACACATGTCATTACAAAGCCTTGAATTATGTATTTGACAATTTCAGACTGTATTTACGTGTGTTTTCCAGTGATAACGGTAAATTAATTAGGCAATAGGCCATTCAGCCCGATCGCGTTGGGTGACTACAACTACCAGGGTTTCGGCTAAGGGGACGATTACATGAGGCGAGTTGCCCCGGTTAACCAAGTTGGCCCGGTAAGCCGGTGCGATTACATGAGGTGGGCTTGCTCGGTAAGCTCGGATTTGCAATTATACCACGCAAATGTTGCCTTCATTTGGGCCAGGATGTAGCCAGGATTTTGAAGGGGGGGGGGGGGGGGGAGAGCCGGAATCAAAAAACAAATTTAGGGGTCTCGGGAGGCATGTTCCCCCGGGCAGAGTTGCAAAAAGTTTTAAACCTTCCTCCGGGTAGGATTTCAGGTTTTTTCAACCTTCCTCAAAATAGCGGGAATTTTGGTTTTTGTGTCGACATTCATAAATAGCATCATTAGGGTCATTTTACCTTGGCTTTCCAGTTTTGCCTGGGTACGCTTTGCCATAACTGCTACTAAGTCCTGAGCAGCAGTCGGGAGTGGTTACTAGTTAGCAGCAGTCAGTAGTCATTACTAGACTAGTCAGCAGTGCTGACTTGTCTAGTACTGACTGCTGCTAACTAGTAGCCACTCCCGACTGCTGCAGACTTCAGGCCGGTATCTCGGTCTCACCAGTTGCGATTGCTGCCATTGCCAGTGGTGCGCATTTGTTGGTTTGCCATTGTTTTGCTGCATTAGTGCATTATCTTTCTAGTTAACTAGAGTTACTGGCTTGCTGCCATCATTGCTGTGGCAGCAACTAAAGTTTAAAGTCAATAGAAATACGACCAAACTTTAACATTTATAATTTATTTAGCCATATATTACAACTATAAAGCTATTCTATGACTATTTAAATATTTGTATAGTTGCATACCTGCTAAACTGAATCATAAGTGACATATAAGTCTAGTAAAATTAGCCTGGGAAATTTTGAAATCGAGAGTCGCTGAAATGCCATTCCCTGGCTTTTGGAGGAAGATTTTACAGACTCTAACGGTTAAAAATCGTCATATGAAATACTCAAAACACGCAAACGTCACATAGATACTCAAAAATGCATACAATCATGCAGTAGATTGAATACACTGTTTACAGTTTATTTCCTGACACAATAGAGCGTTTTCACTCACGTGATCGGTGGCCCATTGGGGTGGTGAAACAATACGAAATATTTGAATAAGAAAGAGCTAATTCCCATACCGTACACCAATATGGCCGCCATTTCATTGTTTTGGTACACCAATATGGCCGCCGTGACGTAAGATGAAAACGCTCTATTGATATTGCATCAGTTTTGTAGTTACATGTCTGTTGTTTTACAGTATATCAAAAGGGGCGGTTCCCCTGGCTACGTCCCTGATTTGGGCAAAGTTACGTTAGTTTTACTGCAGTTTTGCACTGTTATTTATGTCGATGCAATTTTTTGATTGTCTTGGCTAACTCAGCGAAAGAGTCCTCACGAAGACTAATTAATTTATTAAGTCTTCGCTATGTCTCGAATCGCACAAACAAGGTTTTGATAGTCTATCTGAGTTCATTTCAGCTATGATTTATTCATACAATCAAGTAAACAAACGCGCGGCATACGAGTCAAACAGTTTCTCAGCCGGGCCAACTCGGCAAAAAACCGATTACACGCGTAAAAACGCACAACTTGTTCACGGTTGTCAACAGGCGTGAACAATGTTGTGCTGCTCGCCGTGAACAATGTTGTGCTGCTCGTCGTGAACAAGTTGTTCATGGTTCGAACAACTTGTTTACGGATAAATCAACAGTCATGAACAAGTTGTTCCAACAGCACATTTTTTATAGCCAACGTTGTTCGCACATGATACAACATGTTGTAACAGCATGACGAAATAACGACGATGAACAACGTTACAACAATGGTGAACATGGTTGATGTATCAACACGTTTTTCGGTTGTTACAATATGCGTGAACAATGGTTGTTTCATCAAGCAGTAACAACTTGTTGAAACAATGATGAATAATGTTGTTCATTTATCAGTGTTGTTCACATATGTCAACAAGTTGTTACAGCATTGTTCGTAGACATGTAGGTATAATAGCATGATTTCGAGTGCAATTTGGAAAAAACATGCACAAGTGAGTTTTTCAAAGACTATCAAAATTGCACGAGTGCGAAGGACGAGTGCTATTTGAGGTCTTTGAAAAACTCACGAGTGCGTGTTTTTTCAAAATTGCACTCGAAACCATGCTATTACTTATTAATAATATACATGAAAATGTTAGACAAAATGTTCTTCCAGCTACGATGTTACATAGTTACATACCACTCATTGCTCCACTTCTCGAAGCTTTAATGGTTGAAAACTGCTTCATTTTGTTCACTAAATACGTCAAAAGTTTTACTCATAGCATCTAACCTCTTCTAGTCTTCTTGTAGGAACTTTTATGACAATATTAAAGCAAAATTCACTCTGTATTTCATCGAAATGTTCTTCGACAACTTTATGTTTTGGTCGCCATATTGGATTTTCTCGTGAAGGAAAAACCATCCTTCAAAATCCGCATAGGCATTTCATTCGCTTTCCGGTAGTTTGCGGTTGTTTATTAGCCAATCAGAATGCTTAATACTCATTGAAATTTGCACTGTATTTCATTTTTCTGCACTACACCTTTTGTGCACTGTATTACATTGAAATTGCACTCCTCTCGACCAATCAGGATGCAGTAATTTTGTCATGTATATTAGTAAGGCAACAATGCCGTAACTTGCGAGATTTTTACGCGTGTACATGGGGGGAAGGTGAAATTTTCAACTCGCTTAACTGGGCAGGGCGGACCAGCTCCGCGGTTGCCATGTAATCGAAATTTTGAAACAAGAGATGATAAATATACGAAGCGGGCCACTCGGTTAGCCGGGCCAACTCGCCTCATGTAATCGGCCCCTAAAAGGGATGACTCAAAAGGTCCAGTTCTGTCGCGGCTTTTCCAAAATATGTTGTCAAATTTGTTTTTCCAAATTTGTTTCAAGTTTCAGCGAGTCTCAAGATTTTAGCAATCTTTTCGATACCCTAACCACAACATAACCATACCGTAATGATTCGAATAAGCGCCCGGGGCGCTTATTTAATTTTAGGAGGTCGATGAGGGGCGCTTATTCGAGAGGGGGGCGCTTATTCGGGAGGGTGCGCTTATTCAATGTTTTAGCAAACACCGCAATCTGATTCCATAAAAACGCAGAACTTTAATAACAATCTTAACAAGAGCAATAACAAGGATTTAAAAAGAACTGAAACCCTAGTTCTCTGCTCTAGTAGATAGAATACAAGTTATATTTACAATGTAGCTAATTGTTCTCAATCAATCAATGACAAGTTCTAATATGCGCAATACATATATTTGTGACAAATAAAATGTTGAAGGACAGTTGATTTTATACCGATGTTCATGCGTCTCTTATCGGTTGGGTAATCATTTACATACAGTAGTTCCCTATCAAGAGGAAGGGGGGGGGGGGGGCGCTTATTCGGGAGGGGGCACTTATTTCAAAAAATGTAGTGGAAGGAGGGCGCTTATTCGAGAGGGGGCGCTTATTGGAAGGAGGGCGCTTATTCGAATCATTACGATAACCCTAATCAGAGATCTGGTTTATCCCTTAGCTTTTTGGGAAAACATATGACGGTATATTTTGGAAAAGCAGCGAAAGGACTGGACGGGTCCTTAATCTCGTTCCCAGAGCCCACGTTCCCTTTACCCAGCGGGCGGGAAACGAGAGACTCTGGGATAATCCGTTCACGCCATCACATGATTCTTGTTATCCGGAAGAAGAGTTATATAGGGTTCACTGTGTTCATCAGCCAATGAAATATCGATGTGAAACGGATTATCCCAGATCGTTTCTCGTTTCCCGGGTGGGGAACGTGGGCTCTGGGAACGAGATTGGAGTCATCCCTTTTAGCCGAAAACCTGTCACCCAACGCCATCTCACGTGATCCTGCAAATTGGTCCATTAGCATCGAATTGTTTTACGGCTTTTCCGACTTCCCCCAAGGATTATTTTAAGGAATTTTTATCACTGCACAAAGAGCTGAAAAAGGCATAAAATCTAACTTCAGTACCACGTTAAACAGCGATGGAGCACAGAGTAGCTTGGTAGCTCGTCAGTAATCAACTAGTCATACATAAGCGGCCCTCCTTTTCCCAATTTTTAATGATTTAATCCCTTTCGCGCAGCATACATTCGCATTTTCAAAATAACAATGGTCAAACAGTAGCACACGGGCACAGACGCATCGACCTCAGAGAAGCCTCAAGCATGTTATGTGCTAGCATTTTGTTTATTAGGGCGGTAGGGCCTGCTATAGTAGCTATACTCATGTATCTTGAAAGTTGAAATTAAGGGCATACAGTAAGGCTGTTAGTTTACGGTACGCTTAACGTTGTCAGAAGATAGTGGACCAGGGTCCTTTAACTTATCGTCTTATTTGTGTATTTGCTTATTTAAATATTGATATTAAATAGTAGTGTATGTTGGAATGTAGTATGTACTGTGCCTTTGAACATAATGTCTGATGCAATCCTTTCACGAATAACACCCATTCTTAAACATTAAAGAAAAATTTATCACTGCACAAAATTGCGCTTATCACTGCACAAATCTCATTTATCACTGCACAAACTGGTTATCACTGCACGTTAAAATAATCCCCGACTTCCCCGGTAAACCTTTATACTATTCTTAGTCAAGTAGTTGTTGCATGTGTATAGTACTGTATTACTGTAGTCGCTACTGAAGTGTATGAAAAAATTCTTGTCAGAAAATGTGAATAAAAAGTATAATTTAGTTTTCATGGAATTTAATCATGATATCACGAATGTTTCTCCCGAATCGATACCAACAAATCAAGAATAAGCGATTTTTATCGCTAGATTTTTCTCACGTTTCTGTAGCGGCTACAGTAATACACAACAAACTATAGAAGCAGGAGTTCGAAACTTTTTTTTTTGGAGGGGGGGGGGGGGGGGGTGCCTTTTCGTTCTGGGACCGATTTTTTTTATCAGTAGTGTCGAAGCTATGCATCTTCCCAGATCAGGATCTATCTAGAGGAGTTTGGGGGCATGCCCGCTCAAGAAAATTTTGAAATTTGGATGCCCTGAAACACCATTTCCAACACTCTCAGGCGATTATTTCGGTCAAAAAGGCACGGTAAATTGATTGTCATTTTACGCTTTTTTTCCATGAAAAATGAAAATTGACATATTTACGGAGCTACCTCCTCCACAGGCATTTATTTCCCAGCTTCTTTCTTTCATAAGGGGGTGCAAATAAATTAAAAACATCTGCGGAGGAGGTAGCATACCGAGTTAAAGCTCGAGAAATCCCATGCTACCTACTCAAATTAAATTTATCATGCTCGTATGAATCAACGTGGACGAATTAGGTTTAAAATTAAATATTTTAAAACTTTGTCAAAGTTATTTTGAATTTCCGTGAGCCAACACTGTGGAGTACAGCCCTAAAACAAGTACTTTCTTAGGTATATGAAACAGACCTCTATCGGGATACGAAAAATCCCAATTGAAGACCAGAACTATAAAATCGGGATTTTTCTTCAGTATCGCGATCGAGGTCGGGTCGGGATTCGGGATTTTGAAGCAAAATTGGATAAATACCCGAGGAAATCGGAATGGTTGGAAACTCTGGAACAGTCTCGACCATCTCTCCTTAAACTCATTTCCTCTTGATCAAGTTCCAGGACGGTCAAGACGGAGCGAAAAGGTAGTCGGATCGACAATTCGGGACCAACTTTTTCAACCGACTCTCAGCTGGGGGGGGGGGGGGTGTCCCCCCCGCCCCCACACACACACCCCTAATGTGCACCCCTGGGTATACTGGACCTGAAGTACCAATAGGGCCGCCAGTAGCTTCAAAATGTTTACTGCTGAGCATAAGGGATGAGCCAGTTATATTCAGCTCTATGACGCGTTAACACATTGACATTTGGAATTAGCGGAGTGCTATAATAGCCTATTAAAATTGAGATACATTAGCATTATTGTAGAATATTTTATCCTAATATTAATTACTATAAGATTTCAGTTACCTTCTCTTTGACATCTTTAGGGCATATTCAATACTACGTTCGTCCTGGCCTTAGAAATATTTCCGACCAAATACCGTGCTCGGGCAGGTGTATTTTTTGGAATTTTGTCAGTTAGTGGTGCAGCGATGTTTGGTATCTTTGCTTATCTTATCAGGGACTGGAAATTCATCCAACTTGCTATTTCTGTGATCCCTTTCATTCAGCTTCTCTTGTTATGGTAAGGGTTAATTTGTATAGGTAATAGCATGGTTTCGAGCGCAATTTTGAAAAAAAAAACATGCACGAGTGAGTTTTTCAAAGACTATCGAAATGGCACGAGTTCGAAGGACGAGTGCTATTTGAAAAACCTTTGAAAAACTCACGAAGGCGTGTTTTTCCATGCCACTACTTATTATTAAAATATATATGAACAAAATGTCCAGGTCAACTGTACACTTACGGCTAATACAGTGCCCTTTCGGTCCCGTCCACTCCTTCAAATTTGAACGAATTGTCCTCCAGCTTATAGTCCACTATTCCGAATCTGGGCCGCCATCTTTGTTTATATTGTGAAGAAAGAGCCTGGGTACGAGGTTAGAAAATTCCATTCTTCAATAACTGAAGTTTTAGTATAGATCATCACATTGCATTGGGTTCCTAATGGATTTGTCACTGTCATGGTGGGTCTTGTGCGACTTTGCCAGTGCCATTAATAATAATAATATTTTAATAGGGTACCTACATCACCAGGTGTTTTTCAATAGGGCCCTAGCAAATAGATTAAAAATTACAAAACTAATTTTTAAAATACGTAGTAAAAGTTAATGTAAAAGTACAATTAAAATTTAAAAAATAAGTTTAACTTTCCGCTTAAAAGATAAAAGAGAGTCAGTTTCTGATATCGACGTTAATTGCGTTCCATTCCTTTAGTCCTTGAAAAACAAATCTTTGTTTTCCCCATTTAGTTCTGGTTTCGGTATGTGCAAATCATTACACTGACGTGTATTGTGGTTATGTACGTTTTTGTTAACAATTACTTCAAGATTATAACTAATCAAATTGTTAATGCACTTATAAGCAAAAACACATCGACGAGACTGTCTTCTTAATAAAAGAGGTTTCCATTTTAGTTCTCGAAGGGCGTCTGATGCTGAAGAGTAAAGAGGCTGACCTAAGATAACTTTCGCTGCTTTGTCACTCCTCCGCAGAGGCTTTTTTTTAATATTCCGTAATGTCCGTAACGAGAGTTCTCGAGAGTTATTTTGATTAGTAATATGAGCATTTTCACTCCTTCTTATTTAATATTTCGTAATGTCCGTAACGAGAGTTCTCGAGAGTTATTTTGATTAGTAATATGAGCATTTTCACTCATTCTTACATGAAGTTTTAGGTTAGGGGTTAGGGAGCATTTGGTACACATGGGGAATGTGGTACACATGGGGACACTAAGGGATGAAAAATGCAAGCGCGCGAACCTAAAACTTCATGTAAGAATGAGTGAAAATGTTCATATTACTAATTAATCAAAATAACTCTCGAGAACTCTCGTTACGGACATTTCGGAATATTAAAAAAAAGCCTCTGCGGAGGAGAGTGCTGCTTTGTTCTGTAGTAGTTGTAAATCATCCATTAATGTTTTGTTATCCTTATCACCCCATATGATATCAGAGTTTATGATTGACTTTGTCATTACCGTTACCATGGGTCCTCTTTATGTTTTGATAAAATAAGACAAACATGAAGGAGGGTAAGGGACCACAAATATTTTTTGGTCAGGGGCCCAAAATTTCTCTCGGCGGCCCTGTCCGGTGCACTCCATTACTGTTCTGAAAATCCAGAGTAGTCCGAACAGGAAAAGGAGTACATCGGCCAGACTTTGTGTCATTTTGATTGTTGGAGAACGCGTGCCAAACTATAGTAATTGTTTGGAGACTTGGCATATTAATAGCCCGGCCACGCCCCAGAAGCCTATTTGCATCTTGTTGGTAAATAAATGAGGTCATCATCAGTGAGTCGGACTGGCCCTATGTGCCATTGGCACATGCGCCCCCTTAGGATGCCGTTACTGCGCCCCTTTCCCGTTGTATAATATTATATTTGATATGTAGTGCAATTCCTATTTAAGAAAACGATTTGGATTTATAGTCGTTTTACGTTTCAATCAGTATGGTACAGCTAATAGTATATTACGATTAAATAATATTTTAGTACGCTTCACGCAGCTGACAGCCTGACATGAAGTAGTCACCTAATTAATGGTACACACAATGTGAGTTGATTTGTCCATGTATGACGACATGTCCTCATGATGTATGCCTTGCATGTTATATAAAATGAGTATTTTGTTTTGTATTTTATATCCTTCAAAACTCTTTCAAACCCCCCTCAAAATGTAGGAAATGCTATTTCAGAGACTCTAAAATTCTAAATTTTCCGCGGGAGCATGCCCTCGGACCCCCTAGAAGTTGGTCGCGCCGAAGGCGCTCCATGCCACACACGTAGTAAGTATTGCCTGTTTTGCCTCCTTGTTAAATATTCTGAAAGAAACCCTGACGGCGCCTCTCTTCCAATGGGCGGTACCATTATTAATGACACCGCCCCTAATACGAAGCCAGTCCGACTCTGAGATATTCATCACAGTTCTATTTGAGAGTATAAATATGGAACGTTTCTTCACAATGAACACACTGATAAAGACACTAGATCGGAGTGCAAAACGTTGGGTCATGAACATGCAGCACCTCTACGTTACGTCATAAAACGTTTAAGTCAGAGTAGCGTTAAAGTGCCTATGAAGCGAAAATTATTATTGTCTTAAATGAAAGAACTCTCAAAACGACAAAGTAACATCTTTGCAGATCTTCGTTTCCGTGCCTCGTTGAGATATTTCAATTTTTTTGATATGCAGATTAAACACTTTCACGTCACACGTGTATAATGAGTTATCAGAGAAGGTTTGGTATCTTTGCTATTATCAAACGAAGTCAATTACAAATCTGTATGTCCAATGCTGTATGCGAAATAGGCGCACAGGATCGGCTTCGAATTGATTTCGTTTGATAACAGCAAAGATATAGAACTTTCTCCGATAACTCATTATACACGTGTGATGTCAAAGTGTTTAATTTGCATATCAAAGAAACTGAAATATCTCAACAACGAAGCACGGAAACGAAGATCTGCAAAAGACGTTACGTTGTAGTTTTAAGAGTTCCTTCATTTAAGACAATAATAATTTTCGCTTCATAGGCACTTTAAACTTTATATAAACCCAAATATGATATTATTGCATATGGATTCTATTTAGTAATGTGTATAGTTGAATGCCAAAATATTTTTTGGAACTTTTATTTGTTGTTATATTAAGGTTTTTATTTCCAAAATGATAATGAGGATGACGTCTATGTAGGCATAATTCGCATACGCAGTGTTCCATTACAGCAGAAATATTACCCAATTCACATGTTAATGGAATACTTGAATAGTATATTCTGTATTTTATCATATATTTTTTTCATTAAAATCTTCAAGCGGTTTATCATACGAAAAGAAAAACACACACAAATGCCTACATTGACGTCATCCTCATATAACAACAAATAAAAGTTCATGCAGGTCAGAAAATATTTTGGCATTTAACTATTCATGTTACATAGAATCTATATCAGTAATATCTTAGTTGAGTTTATAGGCACTTAATTTATTATTGAGTCGGTTTTCTTTGTTCTTTCGAGGGCTTTATAGCGCATAAAGCCCTTGAATACTAATTAGATAAGAAATGAAGAAAAAAACAAGGAAAATCTTTGTCCAAGGTAGAAAAAAAGACAAAACTTTGTTGGAACGTCGGGATTTATGCGATGTAAAGCCCTCGGACGCTGCGCGTCCTCGGGTCTTTATATAGCATAAATCCCTCGTTCTCGGGATTTATCTATTACTTCAAAAACTCATTAATAATTCATGAGAAACTTCGAAAGAAATTAAAGTTTAATCAGTGTCTTTATATGTGATAAAGATGCCTCCTGATTTACATAAACTTTAGCTTTGATTTTCTCGGCTTAGACAAGGTTATTTTTCAAACTTACTAACGTCACTGAACTTACCAAGTGGTTCGTTTTTGAAGCCGTTCAATAAACTCGAAGTTCGTGTTTTATCAGATATAAAAATACTCGACTTCGCCTCGTGTCTTTATATCTCATAAAACACTCCTGATCGTTTATATAGACACTTTAAAGTATGTCCTGTATTTCTGCAGAGAGAAACTGAAAGTTTACTGGGCATTGCTTGTTTTCATTCTTCCAGCTTTGTCCCCGAGTCTTTACGGTGGCTGCTGTTTCGTAAAAAGTTCAAGCAGGCTGAAATGGTCGTAAGACGGACGGTTGCTTTCAACAAGCTGCCATTCCCTTCTAAGGTGTTTGACCAAATAATAAAGCCGGCAAGCTCCACTAAAGAAGCTACTCGACCCACTCGGCAAAGAAAAGCGAATATTCTAGACTTGTTTAGGTCTCGAGCATTACGAAAAACGAGCTGTATCCTAATTATTGTTTGGTAAGTATACGGCAGACGTCACGGCGGTCATATTGGTTTATCAAAATATTAAATAGTGGCCATATTGGTGTACATATATTTATCCTATGGGAATGTACCGCCATTACCGTAATGATTCGAATAAGCGCCCGGGGCGCTTATTTAATTTTAGGACGTCGACGGGGGGCGCTTATTCGAGAGGGGGCGCTTATTTAATGTTTTAGCAAACACCGCAATCTGATTCCATAAAAACGCAGAACTTTAATAACAGTCTTAACAAGAACAATAACAAGGATTTAAAAAAAGCTGAAACCCTAGTTCTCTGCTCTAGTAGATAGAATACAAGTTATATTTATAATGTAGCTAATTGTTCTCAATCAATCAATAATATGCGCAATGCATATATTTGTGACAAATAAAATGTTGAAGGACAGTTGATTTTATACCGATGTTCATGCGTCTCTTATCGGTTGGGTAATCATTTACATACAGTAGTTCCCTATCGAGAGGAAGGGGGGGGGGGGGGGGCGCTTATTCGGGAAGGAGGGCGCTTATTGGAAGGAGGGCGCTTATTCGAATCATTACGGTATATTATTTTAGCCTCGATTGTTATGTTGAAATTCTGAACTGCACAACAGACGAATATAATTTAGACGAATTTAATTGTTTGAATTTTATTTGACGAAACTGCGACGTATAACTCGATTAAATTCAACACACGAATTAAATTCGTCTCGCCAATTAAATTCGACGGATAATGCGACGATAATGCGTGTTCGAGTTGCACGACGAGTTATCGTCGCGTCGAATTAAATGTTTCTCTTCTGTCTTTACCGTAAAACGTGTTATTTCGTAGTTTCTTACTCTGCTCGCGGTAATCGATAAACTTGCCTATATCACAAAAGTCGTAAAAATAATTCAACACAGTGCAAAGCAAGAATCCCTACGTTTCAATTCAATGAACAGCGCGCGCAAAACCAATCAAGCTTAGACCACGCTGACAAGACCTGATGAGCGCTGAGATAATCCTCATATATTATAGTGAGTGTCTGTTGACTAGCATTGTCGCCTTTTTTACCTTGCCTAAATTGCATTTAGCCACATTAAAAAAACTCATCGCAAACAGTCAATAACTTCATTATGAAAATATCTATATACCTTTGGTATGAAGTTGACAATTTTGGATTGTATTTCCTTGAATTTCCTTCTGTTTTCCAGCCGGTAATAAAAATCGACATCTGAGAATTGTTTTACGGCTTTTCCGATTCGACTCCCCGGTAAACTCTTACTATTCTTGCAAAGTACTCTGAACCTGGGGTACCAATATGGCCGCATGCAGTAGCTTCAAAATGTTTACTGCTGACCATAAAGGACGACGAGCAATCCAGTTATATAGAGATCAGTGACGCCAACTTACTGTTTTTGTATATTTTTCTAGGTTTACAATTTCTGCCGCATACTTTGGCTTGTCTTTCAAGATTTCCCACCTTTATGGCGACAAGTATATGAATTTTGGAATCGGTACAGCAGCCGATATGTGTGGTGTTGTGTTCATGTTTTTTGCAGTCCCAAGGTTCGTATAACAGTTCGTATTCGTTTGCGTTTAAAAACGCAACTTTTTCATCCGTTAAAAAAAATAATCCGCGTCCACACGAGAACCGGAAAACGGCGTTTTCAAAAAGTTCCACTTTGAATGACCGTTTCGTCGTCTTTTTCATGTGCATGTTTACGTGTGAAAATAGAGCTCATGACCACACGGGAAGCACTATTTCATGTAGATTTGACACCAGTCTCTTTAAAGAGTACCCTTGGGTGCCAGAGGCTCCGAGTTTGTGTTTGAAACCAGGTCGACCTCACATCCAAAATTAAGGATTATCCTTAATTGTCAACTCGCCTAGAATTAAGGCTAATCCTTAATTTTAAATGAAAACTCTCCCCCATACCCCCAACCACTAACCACAACCCCCCGGAAACCCTAACCCTAACCACAACACCCCGGAAACCCTAAACCTAACCACAACCCCCCGGTAGCACAAAGCCTAATCACAACCCTCCGGGGTCTGAGAGGTGGGACTCAAAAGTCCCACCTCTCAGACCCCGACCACAACGCCCCTCTAGGATTCTTAGCTTTATGTGTTCAAGTTTAACATCCCGCTTGAATTGGATGTATATACAACTCCAGCCAATTTGGTCAATATGTAATTATTACATACAAGATAAAGGTTCTTCTATCAACTCTCAAACATTTGACCAAAGACGATTTTGAAGGTATCGTGTTGTAAACAAAATCCTACCGCAATTCAGTTGTGCATGACTTGCTTATTTATTTACTATTTTCAACACAATTTGGCAGATCGCAGATATATCTGATGAAAATAAATAGGTGTCTAAATGATTGGATAATAGTTGTTGTTTAGATCACGAGGTCGGCAAATAGTTGGCAAGCTACTCAATAAGCAGAATTCTCACTTTAACATATTCGCCTTATCTATTTACTGTTCAAAATGGGCCATACCTATACGATCTGCCAAATGACTATAACTCTCGAGCTATCGTTTGTCAATGTTTTAGCCTCCTTCAATCATGGTGTGTTCAAAATGCATATTTTCTTGTTGTCATTACAAGTTGGGTAGTTGTTGAATTGGATGTATATACAACTCCAGCAAGAGACACAATGCAATGTAACGATTAATGCTAAAACTTCAATTGTCTATTATAAAATCGATTTTAGCGTTTCACACTTTCACGGTAAACATAATGTATATTATCATTCATTTCGTTTCTATCCGGCATTCTGATTGGTTAATTTACCTGCAAATAACTGAGTGCAAATAATTTTCTGCTGCAAATAATTTTATGAGCATGCGCACTAGCGGTAACACTGCTGACGGCAAATAATTTTCGTAAACATGGCGGCTAGTTCTTCAGCTATCCGAGGAAATAATCGAGAGTATTTGGAAGCATCCATAACGACAATATACTTCAGAAAAGAAATAGTTCAAAGGAATATATGTAAATTGGCTTTCAAGCGGTGGCCATTTTGTCATTAATTTCTGGTAATGAGAAAGGACCCCCATATCCCCCCATAGCAGTGATAAATTTTGAACTATTTTATGAATGATAAATCAATTAGAGGGCCGCTATAGCAGTGATAAAACCATTAGCAAGAGACACAATGCAATGTAACGATTAATGCTAAAACTTCAATTGTCTATTATAAAATCGATTTTAGCGTTTCACACTTTCACGGTAAACATAATGTATAATATTTTCTTTTGTTTCCTTAAAAATGGGCCCCCTTTGGCCCCGGGCCCCTGGTCAACGACTGGCTTACCCCCCCCCCCCCCCCCCCCCCCTCGTCAGGCTTGCATGTAAATACCCGCTTGCGTTGAAAATGATGGATCTGTTTATTGTTTATACTGATAGTTTAATCGTTAACTTTATAGATTTGGCAGACGCAAACCGTTAGTACTAGCTTTCTTTTTATCTGGTATAGCAAATGTTATTTCTCTAATTATCATCACGTCCGTTTCATCAGGTAAATTGTCTCTGCTACACGGATTAAAGTGGTTCTCTCATGAAAATATTGTTGGCAATGTTTTTGCATAATCCTAAAGATGTTATGGTACTTAGTAATCGTGCAAAGTTTCATTTCAAAATTTGTGACGATTGCACATGTGACGATTATCGCTGAATCAGCATTATAGTTTAATGCAATTTTTGCAAGACAATAGGGCAATTTTTTTATATAATAAACAGTTGTTTGCTGTACAAGCTATGTTAGTTAGTAATACTCAGAAAAACTCTGAGCTCTAAGCGGGACTCGAACCCACAACCTTCTGAATGCTAGCCAGATGCTCTAACCATTGAGCCACTAGAACTCAGATAGCGGAGCATTCTCGTCCCCAGAGCCTCTCCCGTGCTGGCGCGCGGAAAAGGCTCTGGGAGAATCCAAAACCGGAACACCAAGATTCTTTGGTGTTCTTTCTAAAGCGCATGCGTTTAAGTTCGCGGTTTGGGAGTTGGACACGATTTCATCGACAGTTGTTTGGAATATAATTTTCCTTTCGTTTTCGATTCTGTCTTGTATTGACTCGTTTGACTTTGGAACAATTCTGATTGTGGTAGATTCCGTTCGAAGAATGTCCTTGTCGAGTGTGGATCATCGCCGCGTTTACTCGGTGGGGCGAAATACATTAAAATTTACGAGTTCGCTTCAGAGCTTGGCAATAGAGCCGTGTCGGAATTTCTTCGTATTTACGGCATCTTTTAGTGAAGGTAGTTCTCTTTAATATTTTGCACCGTTCGTTTATATTTTACTTGTATATTTCAATGAGATTCTTAATATGTACCATGCACGAACATCCTGCAGTGTGCTGTCTATCGCTTATCGGTTTCAAATTGCTGTCTGTCTTCTGTGTTTGATTTAATTATATAAGGAGGATGCTTTGAAAAACGTGCGATTAAATTGTTCGGATTAGAACTATATTAGAATTGTGCTTCGTTGTCAGATTTCGTGTCTCAAATATTGTTTATTTACAAACATTCACTAAGCCCGTTATATATAGGCCTTTGAATTTGAACAACCAATCAGATCGCGATGATTATGGATTCCCCAGAGCCTTTTCCGCGCGCCAGCACGGGAGAGGCTCTGGGGACGAGAATGATAGCGGAGCGCGGAAAAATATTTTGGGATCACTTCGAGCCTTGGTAACCTGGTCTATTACGGAAGTATCTGTTTTTCTGCGCGCGTAGAGGAAATGCTTACGTTGCTCAACTTCCGTACAAATGCGTGCTAAATTTATAATTATTCGCGCTAAATTTGATATCGCACTCCTTGCAGTCCAACTATCGTTTCTCCTGCGTTCGTCAAAGGTTTGCGTTGTACATGTGAAAGTTTTACAATTCAGTTCTGATTTTCAATAATGACTAATTATAACAAAGGGTTTCGAAAATCTTGGGAATACTTGCTTTACAGCATTCTGCAAGCGTTGCTAGTCTGTAGCGCCATACGGAAATGAATTGCTGCACTTGCGACACAACGACAGGAGTTGCTGTTTAGCAGAAAGCGTGAAGTGCGACATTCTTGATGTTCTTATTAGAAATTATAAGATAGGTTCAGAATTATACTGAAAGGAGCTCATCAGCTTAAGATTTTATAACTGAGACAGCAACGCTTGCAGAATGCTGTTAGCAAAGCAAAATTCCCTGATTTTCAATGCCCTTTAGATGAAGAGTCATTATTCAAAATCATAACTGAACTCAACTGTAAAACTTTAACAAACGTAAACCTTTGACTACGAACCTAGGAGACGCGATATAGTCGCGCTGCAAGGAGTGCGATATCAAATTTAACATTTTGAGGCCCCGGACCTCTCCCTGTGTTGAATAAACTCGCCTGGCGTTTATAGCCAGAATAAAATACTAAAGACTCGTCGTCAGAAGAGATAGGTTTTAACACTTTGAGGCCTGGATCTCCCTGTGTTGAATAAAAATTGTCTGGCGTTAGGCACCGCGGAATACTAAATTCAAATTGTTAACGCAATTAAAAATTTAGCACGTATTTGTACGGAAGTTGAGCAATGTAAGCATTTCCTCTACGCATGCAGAAAAACAGATACTTCCGTCATACGCCAGGTTACCAAGGCTTGAAGTGATCCCAAAATATTTTTCTGCTAGCGGAGCAGGTTAATTAAGGTATTTATACCTTAGACTGTGCCCAGTCCTCCAGGAACGAGTCTTAACCGCTCGGTTACAAGTACTCACGATCGGAAATCGCATAGAAAATCGGCCACTTTCATGGGGCAGTTCGCAGTCCACGTGCGTGCAGGCTCAAGTGAGTTCTGAGGACATTTGAAACTGATGCATTTGAGAAGGGTAATGGGTTCGTACATCGCGAAAATTCAACGAGCTGTCAACAAACCGTATTCTATGGCAAGCCCAACCTTCGTGCTATGCGCTCGTGGAAGAATTATGGTCGAGCGACGATTTTGAGCGGAGATGTTTGACTTTGAGCTCGGGGTGTCCTCGCTCCTGTCGGCCGTGTATTGATGACGTTTGCACGCAAGATATTCGTTCTACGCATGCGCAGCTAAAACAGGTCAGCCTGGATTAGGTGCCGTCGACAGCCGCAATTTCCGATCGTGTGTTGGTCTACAAGTCGCGTTGTAACATTAAGTTTCCAGTTAAACACTGTTAGTTAGTTTCAGAAATTGCAGCTTGATGTTAATAATAATTGTCAGTTGTTTGCTGTACAAGCTGTGTTAGTTAGTAATACTCAGAAAAACTCTGAGCTCTAAGCGGGACTCGAACCCACAACCACAGCTTGTACAGCAAACAACTGACAATTATTACTAACATCAAGCTGCAATTTCTGAAACTAACTAAATACATGGATGCTTGGAAATATGAAATTTATTTCTCGTGTTGAACGGGATATCTCACTCGTTCGCGAATTCCGCACATCCATGTATTATTCTATATATAATAATCCTTATTAAAGGACATTGGCAATAAAAAATAAGTTTGTCTCATTTGAAAGAACTCGTCAAATGGTATAAGAAGACATTTTACAATTTTTTCGTATCTATTTTGGTTTTGGAAATATTTTGACTAAAGACAGCGTGCTGTCCGCCATCTTGGAATTATTTTCGATATGCAAAATTATGCATGTGATGACATAACCAGGGTAAAGTGAAATTTTTATCTTGCCAACCTTATCACATTATGGGGTAGAAACTCGATTTTTTGTTGCGCTATTTCCATTTTAAATTGACCAAAGCATTTAAAAAGCCTTCCGTGGAAGTCTGGTCACCCACGGAGTAGCTTCATCAGGCTTACCATGGTTGTGACGTCACCCATTTCCTAGTTAATTTGACCCAATATTACAACAAGATGGCGGACAGCACACTGTCTTTAGTCAAAATATTTCCAAAACCAAAACAGATATGGAAAAATTGTAAAAGGTCTTCTTATACCATTTGACGAGTTCTTTCAAATGAGACAAACTTATTTTTTATTGCCAATGTCCTTTAATAATATTGTGTTTTGGGTTATCGTATTTGGGGTTATATGCGCTTTAAACCATTCACTCTTGTTTTTGGTAGATTCCAAAGTGGTAAATAGTCTTGGAACTGCAGCAGCTCTATTTGGAAGATCTAGTGCGTTTTCCACGTTAAACGTTTTATCTACATTCACTGCAGAATTATATCCTACAGTTGTCAGGTATAAATCTTGCCCAATTCTGTCACCCCCCCCCCCCCCCCCGAATATGTACTGCACGCTACACTACGCATGTCATGATGTCAAGTGCAAACCAAGAATAATAGTAAGAGTATTCACAGCGTTGTTTGACAGTTGAAAATATATTTGCTCACTTCCTGTTTTAGACAATAACCTTCGAATAGCCAATCACACGCTTCAAGCGTTTGTATTTGACCAGGGCCTTCGTTTACCAGTGCACCGAAAAGGCCCTGTGGGTTATCTAATGAAAGCGAATATCACATAATGACGTCATTATTTTAAAATTGTAAAGTTACTAAACTGGTGCCGAAAATTAATGAGCGACTTCTTCAAAGTCCGAGTGCTTTTTGAAAAGGCGAGCCAATAAAGGCGAGCCTTTTTAATGCACGAGGGCTTTGTAATCCCGGTAAAGTCCGACGTCGAGTATTTGAACTGACTCCTCAAACTCAAAACTCCGAAGATACCTCTGAAACGTAATATAATTTGCCTTATTTCAAAGTCCCAAGACTTTGAAAACCTATTTTGCATTATTTCAAAGCACTACTGTAGTACTTTTCCTCTGGTTCATGAATTATTAATGAGTTTGAGAATTATTATTAAAAACTCATTAATAATTCATGAGGAAAACATAAAGAAAAATTATAACCGTATCGTGGTGTTATACGTGATAAACATTCTCCTGATTTACATAAAGTCTAGCTTTGATTTTCTCGCCTTAGACAACGTTATTTTTCAAAATTACTACGCCAACGAACTTACCAAATGGTGATCGTCTTTAAAGCCATTCAAAACACTCGCAGAACGTGTTTTATCAGATCTAAAACACTCGGCTTCGCCTCGTGTTTTATATCTGATAACACTCCTGCTCGTGTTTTAAGTAATAGTTCAAATACGAGACGGAGGACTCTACCGGGATTTCAAAGTCCGAGTGCTTTTTGAAAAGGTGAGCCAAAGGCGAGCATTTTTAATGCACGAGGGCTTTGTAACCCTTTGTAACGTCGAGTATTTGAACTGACTTCTCAAACTCAAAACTCCGAAGATACCTCTGAAACGTATTATAATTTGCCTTATTTCAAAGTACTGGTACTTTTCCTCCGATTTCAAAGTACTGATTAAACATTAATTTCTTTTGTTTCTGGTTCATGAATTATTAATGAGTTTGAAATTGTTAGACAAATGTTCTTTCAACTACGAAGTTACAGACCACTCATTGCTCCACTTCTCGAAGCTTCAATAGTTCGTTCACTAAGTACGTCAAACGTTTTTCTCATAATATCTGACCTCCTTCAGTCTTCTTGAAAACTCTTTAACTCTTTCTTTCCGAATCGGTCTTTAGTATTTTATTCTGGCTAACGCCAGACGATTTTATTCACCTCTGCGGCCGGGAGGCCCTTGGACAGGAATGACTTAATGATATTAAAGCAAAACTCACTATGTCTATGTTTTAGTGGACCAAATAATAACTTCTTATTAACCGAACGCGAGGTCTTTACAGAGAAATATCGGACCGAGGTCTTTTTGGTACAGACCGAGCCCGTAGGGCGAGCTTTGTACACAAAGACCGAGGTCTGATATTTCTCTGTAAAGACCGAGCAAGCGAGGTTAATAAAAAGTTTATTATATGGCATTTTGAAACAACAAACCTTACATTTATACCTTGTCATGATACGTACTTTAGTCAGTTTAGTGTGACCTCGAGCGTGTGACATAAACTCATCGTTTTCAATGTTATTGCTTTTGTTGTCATCGCTGTCGGACTCCTAAACTCGCTTCCAGATTGCTCTCGTCCCAATCATACATAATTTAGTCCTCAGGTTGTTGAATTCACAAAATTCTTGCGGTTTTCTTTCGTTGTTTAGTTGCAAACAACATGGCTGACAATATCCGTAATCGACCGGTCGATTACGGAAAATAATCGACCGGCACGTGACACGTCTCGGCCAATGAGAACACACGATTTCAACGGAAGTAACTTGTGCCATATAATAATGAATGGTAATCCTTTTGTTTATATGGATTTGCCACCCAGCTTGGGAATACGTGCAAAAGTTCAACATTACTTTTAAAGTGCTTACATTACTTGTGGGGTTTTAACGTATTTGAATAGAGCAAAAAAAATTTAATTAGTAAGTCATTTTGCCGTTTTTGATTTACTTTAATAGTTTCTGAGATATATAAGCCTTTAACCATGCCAATTTCGGCTTTTCGACAAAAATTCCCGTCGTTTGAACATTTTTAAGCACGGGGACCAGGGACTCAGAACCTGCCTAATGGAAAACGGGTGTGAGCTCGACATTTCGATTTTTCAGTCAAATATATGTTTTTGTGAACGTAGTTGTTTTGGATTGACTCGTTCCGGACTCCCAGGCCCCCAAGGTGTTAAAATGAACGACGAAAATTTTTGAGAATTGGCATGTTCAGAAGCCAATATGTCAGGAACTATTTGACTAAATCAAAAACGGCAAAATAACTTATTAACTGATTTTTTCTGCTCTATTTAAATACCACAAGTGATATAAGCACTTTAACATTTTTTCTCATCATAAAAAGGTTTATGTTTATTGTTTGTGGTTGTTTCTCTTTTTTTCTATCAACAGAAGTATAAGTTTGGGCGTAAATTTCGTTTGGACCAGAATTGGAGGAATGGCCGCTCCACTAATATTCCGACTGGTAAGTTTCCTTCGAATTTCTTCAATGTTTCTTCACATTCTCCTCTCCATCCCCTCGGGTTTTTTTTAGCACGGCGTATAAGGGTTTTTTGGGGCAAGGCCCCGTGGCAAAATATTTAAGTTGAAAATTCAATATTGAGCGAGACCGAAGGTTGAGCCTAATATTTAAAATTTGAGACTTAAATATTTTCCATATCGGGCGAAGATGAATCCAATAGGGGTTTTATTATATCGAACAAATAATCGTGCAATTGACAAGTAAATATACCTTGTGCACCCGTCCAATTAGGTTGCTACCCAACATGTAGTTGTCCTACACCGTAAAATATTGGGCTGGCACGTGACACTAATGTAGACATTTGATTGGACGATTAATTGCGAGGGTATAATAAAACTGACCTGTGCATGGGTCCTCGATACTTTTGTATTGCAAAAAATGTCCTCAATTGAACGGCGCCATCTTGGTGAGTCTTCCGACGACTTAAGGTGACTCGACTAGTTTCTTCAATACCTAGACAACAGACTTCATACAACTCGCGATCAAGCTCTCGGCAACGGCCTCCGTGGCTCAGTGGTCAGAGCATTGCACTAGAATCGCAAGGTCGTGGGTTCATTTCCTGTCGGAAGGCCTGTGTAGTTGCATTTTTTGCAACTGGTCCCGGTTTGGCCTTAAAATGTATATATTTACACTCGAATTTTCCTTCACCAAAAATCCCTAGAACATGCTATTTAATCGAGTGAAATGCCCAATATGACTTATAATAAACCCAATTCTCTCCTGGCATTACCACCTTAATGTATACAGAACTCGCGATCAAGCTCTCGGCAACGGCCTCCGTGGCTCAGAGCATTGCATGCACTAGCATCGCAAGGTCGTGGATTAAATTCCTGCCGGAAGGCCTGTCTAGTTGCATTTTTCGCAACTGGTCCCGGTTTGGTCTTAAAATGTATATATTCTACACTCGAATTTTCCTTCACCAAAAATCCCTAGAACATGCTATGTAATGGAGTGAAATGCCCAATATTAATTCTAATAAAACCAGTCTTCATACATGACGATTTCGAATGATTACTGTGGGACAGTGAACTCGGGTGGAGAATAATTAATGTGTTACTCCGAGTGACGAGTACAATACGTGTCCTATTCTTTTTTCCTATAGGGTACGTATACATCAAGTTCTGTTCCTTACGCCATCATTGGAGCATTGACATTGTTAAGCAGCTTTCTTGTGTTATTGCTGCCAGAGACTCATAACAAAGCATTGATGGATACACTGGAACACACGAATCAATTATATGCAAGAACTATTGTCGACCCTGACGAGGATGAGACGACTGTAGATGACGAAAAACACAATTTTTGTCACGAGACATCCTTGTAAATATAAATATACAGAAATTTGGTTAAAAAGATTATTTCCTGGTGCTACAATTGCATCGATTTCAACAACTATAAAGATCTTAAAGATTGACGTTTACAATTCTTTCATATCTCATTTCGTTCTTGAGATATTAATTCGGATTGTTTTGATATGGAAATTATCACTGATCTCTATACAACTGGATCGCATTCTCATTCTTTATGGTAAGCAGTAAATATTTTGAAGCCACTGGCGGCCATATTGGTACTCCAGGTCCATGCAGTGTACCATGCAGGGGCTCTGGAAGCTTTTCAAAGTTGTGGGTGTCCTGCGTCTCGCAGAATGCCATAAACAGGGCCACGCCCTTCAGAAAATATAATAGATAACTAATAACTATATATACATAACATACAAGACAACATCACAAGTTCACAACAACTTCAAGAACTTTTAAAAAAAGTATTATAAAATTATGTATAAAAAAACGTATGAAATATATGTATATTATTATGTATAAAAAAATTCCGAAAAGATGTACTTCGCATCAACATTCAACAACACCAATTATCAATTTGTTTAAAATTTGCTAAAATATTGTGGGTGTCCTTCTTTTGCAGGACACCCACAGTCCAGAAAGTGTGGGTGTCCGGACACCCGCTGCTTCCAGAGCCCCTGGTACCATGGGAGTCGTACCAAGAGTTTACCGGGGGAGTCGGAAAAGCCGTAAAAAAATTCTCACATGGCAATTTATCGTGGCTACCGAAAAACAGAAGGGAAATACAAGCAAATACAGTCTGAAGTTGTCAACTACATACTCCAAGGCTTTGTAAAGACTTTGTAAATGCTTTAATACAAAAGGTGTATAGATAGTTTTCTAATGAAGTTATTGATTCATTTCGTTGGTTTTTACAAGTTTTGTGATATAGGCAAGTTTATCGATTATCGGGCAGAGTAAAAAACTACGAAATAACACGTTTTACTGCTAAATAATACCAACAAATGCAAAAACTATAAGCTTCTAAACCTTTTACAGTGTTCTTTGTTTGATATACCTATGGCAGAAATACTTTTAATGTGGCTTTTTTCATCTCTTTTCGTGCTATGAAAACATACAATTTTCCGTGGCGGCCATCTTGGTACTCCAAATTCGTTATCTCCGCTGGCTTCATTTTTTGGAGCCCGATCAGCAATCCAGTTATAGAGATCAGTAGAAATTCTCCTCACTTTGACGTCACAGTCACTAACCTATATATAATTGGACTGCGGGTGCCCCGCGAAAGAAGGACCCAATTAAACGCCATCAGGCGCCATCTTGTTAGGCCTGGGCCGCAAAATTGACCAATCACAGGCCATGTTTTCGCCCACCGTGTCTTATGAGATTGAAAAGGGTACGGGAAATATCTTACACAAAAAGTAAGAACTGAGAGTTGACAAACTTTTTGAAGGTCAAAAATGTTGTCGGTAAGCAAAGGTGCAACTAAACTGAACATATTTACAGGTTTCTTTTAAAGAGTAATTCTAAATGGTTTGGTGTTGTATTTGTATCTTTCTTGAGTTTCTTCGTGTTCGCGAAGATGTTTTAATTGTCCGTTTTGAGCTTGCTTCATTCGACAACAACACGGCAAAGAAAAAAAAACCTTGGAATTTTCCACGGAACCTTTGTTTCACACCAAAATTTACATGTATTTCAACGTCTTTGAACTTTTTAGTTTAAAAAAAATATTTCTGTATGCGTACATTGTAAAAAACATTCTAATTTATACGCACTATTCTTGTTCACGTGCCATTTGCGTGCGTTGAATTGTTGACGTTACTGGCGTGTTACTTTGTTCACGTGATAGCTACCGAGTTGTCCCTGGACCCCGAGATAACGCTACCGTAGAATCCCGAAAGTAGCGGCAGATTTCAGATGTCTCAAAAATTTCCGAAAGTAGCGCCCCCCCCCCCCGAAAGGGTCCCCGGCTCTTTTGAAGAGCGCGCTTCCACGTTATGCAGTGAATACGATTGATGATGATAAAATGGCTTGAAAGAAAGAGGAAAAATCAAACCAAAAACTGTATTTCACGTTCATATTAAGAGGATATCTTGTATTCGTTTTATGTAATTCTGCAAATTTAGTTCGTATTTACTTTACTTACTTATTCACAGTATTAAAGACTTATTAACCGAGTGCGAGGTCTGTACGGGAAAGTATTTGCCTGAGGTTTTCGTACAGACCGAGCGACGAAGGAGCGAGGTTTGTGCGGTAAAACCGAGGGCAAATACTTGCCAGTACAGACCGAGCAAACGAGGTTAATAAGGAATTTATTATATGGCTATTGGTTCATTTTAGCTTCAAGCGTTGTTTTCGTCTTCGGAGTATGCTGTTTACCTTACCTGTTGACTTTTTCGTGTCGCTTCTTGGCCTTCTTATTAGTACACCAGTTCGGCTTTTATTTGTCGTGTTTTTAGATAAACAGCTTTAAAGAAAACCAGCAGTGATCTTCCAACACATTTTATTGTTCAGAATATTTGAATAAAGATATCTATTTCTCTTTTATTTGTATTCAAATCAACTCAGAAATGTTCCCGCCAAAACTTACAGGGCCGAGAAAAAAGCGTATGACCCCGAGGTCAATATCGTAAAATCCCGACCTCTCAGGAACCAATCAGCGTGCGTCGTTTTGCGTACGGACCAGAAATCAAACCCAGCCATATAATAAATTAACGTATTTTACCACCCGAAAGTAGCGGTGCCCCAACAGTGGATAAAACCGAAAGTAAGGAGGGGGGGGAGCGTGGCGCAACTTTCGGGATTCTACCGTATTTGCGTTTTATCATGTACATGTGAAACAGGGTCAAAATTGACCCTAGCCCTCAAGATAACCGGTCTCATGTGAACAGGCGCTATAACCATAGAACTAGCGTGAGATTGGGCCACTGTGGGAATTTGAATTTATTAAATTTGCCACTTAACGTGTGGCAGGAGAGAGGAACAGAACTTTCGTCCCAATTGACACCAAACTCCTATGTGTAGACAACTAAGACCTAGGTGTTGATTTTACGGAGGGAGGAAAACCGTAGAACCCGGCGAAAAATCCTCGGAGTACAGGAGAGACCAACTAAACTCTACTCACATGAGTCCCAAGCTGGCGGAGTACGGGGTTATTCCCAAACGGTCACCCATCCAAGTACTATCCCCGTCCGACCGGGCTTAACTATTGGTGAGATGCAGCGCCCTAACAGCACAAGCCACCCATGCTCCCCAAAAGGGAGCGGCTCCCCTCCGGGCATGCCGACTTGGACCAAGTCTACATTCGAAATTATGCCTACCAGCTTTATCTTTGACTTGATTTGAAGCAATTCACGGGCGTCATACAAATGTGTCGAATTGTTCAGATTACCATTTAAACTTTTCCTAAATCTTTACTAACACGAAATCATATATTTCTTAAACATTCCACAATTAATGCACATGTGTCACTAAATTACTTCTTATCATTACTATTTATCTACCTTCACATATTAGTTCTTGTGTTGGAACCATGTCGGTATCTGCTCAGACCATCACAACTGATTTACCAAAGTTGCCTCCGGTGAACAGCTCCAGGAATGCCTTTGGGAGATTCTTAAATCCATTTGTGATGTGTTCTTTTGGCTTTATTTTGCCCTATAAACAACATAATTATCACTTGTTTGAGAAAGCGGTCATCTTCAGCGGCGGTTATCCGCCGAGGCCGTCGAAACGTCAGTAACTACCACCACTGCACCACAAACATGCAGTCTTTCTCAAGCCTACTCTAAACCCAGACGAGCATGTTATAACACTCAAACATGTTATAACACTCGTAGGTTCAAACCATGATTATCATTAGCATATAACTCGCAGGTGAATAGTGCTAGAGGTGAGGCGATCATCGGCAAAACAGCAGAGCCGATTAATGGCTACTTTTTCTCACAATCGGCCATCGGCCGATTGTCTTTCACCATCGGATCGGCTGTAATCGTGACTCTCGTCCTCGTATTTCTGCTCTCTCGTCCTCGTTTATCATAGCCTGTGTACAGCCGCAACCTTCCCATCAAAATCGGGGAGCGAGCGTCTGATACGGCGTCAATAATCGCGTCAATAAATTGTTTTGTTGCGCTCAAAATACGAGAATTGACTTGATGACTTCCTCTCATTGCGAAACTTGAGATGAATAAAACGACAAAACGGGAGGACTGAGCATCAGGTTAGCAAACATTGGTATTGCCGATTAATCGGCCGATGGTGGGGAAATATCGGCTCTTAACAATCGGTATCGGCAATCGGCTTTTTTTTAACATCGGCTCACCTCTAAATAGTGCTTTTCAAGCAATCTGATTGGTTCCTCAGGCTCTAGCTCGGGATATCCCGCACTATTCACCAGCGGGCAAAACAAAATGGCGGACAGTTTTGCTTTGTTTACCGAAGCGGAGATTTTGTCGATAAACAAGGCTGATGTTGTAGAATAACGTGTAAAGTCAACAAAATTAAGTAGAAGAGTGTCCACAGGTATGTTTCTTTACAATTTTCTAGCCATTAATATATTCAAAAGTTGTAAAAACTGTTTTGTCGACAAATATCGAGTACGCCAAGTGCCGTTTGTGCCCAGGTTGCTAGCGGCCGTGTCTTGTATAAAATACAGAAAAATATAAGAATGTTAAACTTGTTATTTCCAGCACTATTCACCTCCACTTCGGTGAATAATTGTTAACAATTAATTATAAAGCTTCGAGTGTTAGAATATAACGACCCCACAAGTTTGTAGCTTAAATTACCTATGGTGTTGAAATAAAGGTGATCAAATCAAATATACATTTTAAAACCAAACCGGGACCATTTTGGAATGGAGCATAAATACTGTTGGAGTGGAGTACAATACGGGAATGAAGTAGGTGTGGAGTGGAGTAGAGCAGAGGAGAATAGAGTGAAATAGAGCAGAGTACAAAAGAGTAGACTGAGTGGAATGTAGTAAAGTGGAGTGGTTTGGAATACAGTATAGTCAGAGTGGAATAGAGTGGAGTGAGGTTGGTCGGGGTAGGGTGGCGTAGAATAGAGAAGAGTGAAGTGCAGTTTAGTAGAGTGGAATAGAGCAGAGTATACTGGAATAGAGCAGGGTGGAGTTAAGTGACTGTAGAGTGAAGTGGAGAAGAGCATGCAGAGGCAGGTGGAGTGGAGTGCAGTGGAGTGGAGTAGCGTAGAGTAAGAGTAAGAGTAAGAGTAAGAGTAAGAGTAAGAGTAAGAGTAAGAGTAAGAGTAAGAGTAAGAGTGAGAGTAAGAGTAAGAGTGAGAGTAAGAGTAAGAGTAAGAGTAAGAGTAAGAGTAAGAGTAAGAGTAAGAGTAAGAGTGAGAGTAAGAGTAAGAGTAAGAGTGAGAGTGAGAGTGAGAGTGAGAGTGAGAGTAAGAGTAAGAGTAAGAGTGAGAGTGAGAGTGAGAGTGAGAGTGAGAGTGAGAGTAAGAGTAAGAGTAAGAGTAAGAGTAAGAGTAAGAGTAAGAGTAAGAGTAAGAGTAAGAGTAAGAGTAAGAGTAAGAGTAAGAGTAAGAGTAAGAGTAAGAGTGAGAGTGAGAGTGAGAGTGAGAGTAAGAGTAAGAGTAAGAGTAAGAGTAAGAGTAAGAGTAAGAGTAAGAGTGAGAGTGAGAGTAAGAGTAAGAGTAAGAGTAAGAGTAAGAGTAAAGAGTAAGAGTAAGAGTAAGAGTAAGAGTGAGAGTAAGAGTAAGAGTAAGAGTGAGAGTAAGAGTAAGAGTAAGAGTAAGAGTAAGAGTAAGAGTAAGAGTAAGAGTAAGAGTAAGAGTAAGAGTAAGAGTAAGAGTGAGAGTAAGTAGAGTAAGTAGAGTAAGGCAGGGCAGGGCAGGGCAGGGCAGGGCAGGGCAGGGCAGGGCAGGGCAGGGCAGGGCAGGGCAGGGCAGGGCAGGGCAGGGCAGGGCAGAGCAGAGCAGAGCAGAGTAGAGTAGAGTAGAGTAGAGTAGAGTTCTATAAGGGATGTGTACGAAAGTTTATAATACAGTAAAAGTAATGGTAATTAGTACTAAATATATAGTTCGCTTGTAAATATATAGCAAGTATAAAGTCGACAAGAACTTCGTATATTAACCTAAAATATTTACACATTAACAACAATTACACATTAGCCACAACACTACACTAACAAAATGACTTAAATAAGAACGTCGACTAAAATAAGGGTTTCTATTTACATTCCATATACCGATACAGTGTAAACATTCCTGACTCACCTCTTTTATCCACTCCACAAGTTGTTTCCCAGCGGCGGGAACTTCAGGCATCCAACGAGTCTGTACAAATCCCTCAATTTTGATTTGATTTGATATCACGTTGAACAGAAAATCATCGACTACAGTTGACGTAAAACAGAAATACACGTGTTAAATCAAGTCTGGTTTCCATATCGATTGATTGATTCGAGATAGTTGTAATTGCTGTAATTCAGTCGGCAACTTTCCGCCGATCAAGTCTCATTACAACAGTGGCATTTTTGTTCAAACCCTGTCTGGGGCTCAGAAATCTTTTCTGAGTATACTTCAGCATGACCAACGTCTAACCAAACGTGAAACGTCTATTACATTACACCAAGCTCGCAAACGTACCACACGCACTACATTAAACACTTATTTACTGGCGCCGAGGGAAACAGTGTGTTTTGTGGACCCGAGACTGCCTTTGTTTCCCAAGGCGAAGCCGAGGGCAACAACGAGCAGTCGAGGGGCCACAAAACACATTGTTTTTCCGAGGTAGACCAGTAAATAAGTGTTTTGTTATATATCAAGTGTCAAATGACAACAAAAATGTTGAGTAAAACCTTCAGACATTGCTTTTAATGAAAGAAAACTGGAGAAAACAAAGACAAACGGAACCTGACCATCTACTTCCGGTTCTGATATTTTCCCCCAGGAAAAAATAAATGTAATGTTACCCGTAGCCATGGGTTATGCGGGAAACATCACGATTTTCGGACCGCCACGCGAGGACCGCTCGCCCAATCAGAGAGCTAGAAAAACGGACTTTGACACTTGATATATAACAATATACACCTGTCGACTGGCGCCGAGGGAAACATCGAGTTTTACGGACCCAAAGGCTTCATTGTGACTCGAGGGTTTAGTCCGAGGATGACATTGAAGCCTGAGGGACCGTAAAACTCGATGTTTCTCGAGGCGAAAGTCAACAAGCATTTTGTTATATACCAAAGACTTTTAAAATACAAAATACCAAGTTGACTCGAAACTTGCAAAAGGCAGAAAGACTTACCAAAACACTTTGACTTTGTCTTCGTAATTTCAACTCAACTAAACAAATACACCAGACTCAACAAGTACAAAGAACAGCTTTAAATTTATCCAGGTTTCCTTCAGACCTTCTTTGAAGATATGTATAGATATTTTTCCCTTGGAAAATGGATTATTTCCGTACCAAACAAGCTCGAAACAGCTCTTGTTTTCAAAATGTTCCGAAAAGTCCAAAGTTCTTGATCTGATGCAATAATCATTGTGCATTCACGTGAACAACGCATGATTAAAGCTGACGTCAGAGGGAAACATTCCACTGTTTCCTTCTTCGTTGTTGACATCAGAGGGAAACAGTGCAATGTTTCCTTCGGCAGAAAGAAACATTGAGGTTGTTGAACAACACGTGACCATGATTTGACCAATAGGATTTCATCTTTGGCAAACGAAAGTCTTTGGTATATAACAAGTATACATATACAACTTATCGTAGATTCCTCGAGCTACGAACTCTCAAAGTTTGCCGTGACTGTTTAATTTCTAGAGAAATTTGGGCTCTTGGTAACAATGCCTTATGACACACGCAAATAGACAACTAAAAACAATAAGTTTTATCGTTTCAGCATTAGTGATCATTTGCTTACGTCATTATAAGGCAATAATGTTACCAAGAAGCCCAAATTTCTCCAAAAACGAATTAGCCATGCATGGCAAACTTTGCGAGTTCACAGCTCGAGAACTATACGCCAGATTCTCTTGAAATTTTCAGTAAATGCTCCTGTCATGCTCTTCTGATGATTAAACTGATAAAAAAGTGCCAACAGGTTTTTCACTTCGTAGACACTTCCATTTTCATAGACTAAACATGCATTCAAAAAAGTATGCTTTCTTACGCTTTACTGGGTCCGATTGATTGTACACTGCGATTGCACCGCAAACAGCAACACGGCCAAATTGATTCATTTGTTTAATCACTGTTGAAAATCCTGGACCACCAACCTATAATTAAGTAAAAATATGCTAACAATGAAGTAAAGGGGAGAGAAAATGCAAAAATTACTGGAAGCACGTAGGGAAGCAAGGGTGGCGTGTCGTGCTGTTTGCGCGCTGCCCCTCACCAAAACTCCAAAAGTTAAGCCGGTTAGGCGGGGTTGGGCGCCACCCCTATCCCAGCTGGTGTTGATTTTGCGGAGGGGGGAAAACCGGAGAATCGGGCGAAAAACCCTCGGAGCTGTACAGGTGAGACTAACTAAACTCTGCTCACATGGTCCAAGATCGAGAATGGGTAATTTCCAGACGGTCATCCATCCAAGTACTAACCTCGTCTAACCGGGCTTAACTATTGGTGAGAGGCAGCGCGCTGACAGCACACGCCACCCGTGCATTCTCCCCCATGACTCAAAGTAATGATAAACACGGCTTGAAGTCAACGTATATGTCACAGGAAGTGTTACCCTTGTGTTTTCTGTTTACTGTTTTGTTGCTTGAACCGCTTTGCATCTATTTTAAATATTTTAAGGCCTTCACCTAATCTTTGGTCTGTTGCCACAGACCAGTTGGGCAGTTTGTTTGCTTTGTTTTTGATGAGTCTTTTTCTTTCTTTCTTTCTTTCTTTCTTTCTTTCTTTCTTTCTTTCTTTCTTTCTTTCTTTCTTTCTTTCTTTCTTTCTTTCTTTCTTTCTTTCTTTCTTTCTTTCTTTCTTTCTTTCTTTCTTTCTTTCTACCTTCCTTCCTTCCTTCCTTCCTTTCTGAGGAAGGAAGCACAGGAGAAATCAACTACAACTCTACTCGCATTAGTTTTCACTTCTGTGTTGTTGAGCACTCGGTGAGGTTGGTGTAAGTGTTCGTTAGCTCACTACCCTTGTGGCAGTTTGAGCACTCTGGTCGAATACCACTTCACGCTATCTACAATCAGTGACAAAATGCCTTGGGACACTTCATGTTTGTAGGTTAACTTAATACATTTTACATTTTTTCTCGTGATAGAGTTTATCCCTCCCTCCCCCTCCCTTTACAATGTTGACTTGGAAATAAGGGACGCTGTGAACGTGAAAATGAGTGCTTAAATAATCACCAACATTGAACAGGGGGGCCGGGGGAACATAAAACGGAAAATGTTGCTTTCTTAGTTGAAGTGTCCCCACACTTTTGTCATTGATTGTAGATGTGCACATGTCCAGTATTGCCCCACAAGAGGCTGTCACCGACTCTGTTCCTCGAGGATATATGAAATGGCGTTCTCGCATCTAGATAGGTTCCAAGCTACAGTAATGAGCTGTAGATGTTATATGAAAGAAATGTTTCATGGTTTACAGTGCTGCATCGACTACCGACCGATGCTCTTGAGAAGTTGGAAGTGCTTTCAAGGATCTAGATCTTACACTTTTTTCGTCCTCACCCAACTTCCCGCGTGCATCTATAACTCAAAAGAGCAAGCCCAACCATGAACCATTTCTTATACATTACCATATATAGCTTCCATGAACAACATGCATGACAAGTAACAACAAGGGATTCACAAAACACTTACATTTTCAAAAAACATATCAATTCCTTTTGGGCAAGCTGATTTCAGGGCTTCCGCAAAACAAGGTACGGTTTTGTAGTTGAATACTTCATCGAACCCAAGGCTCTTGCAGTAGGCAACCTTCTCGTCGGAGCCTGCACTTCCTACAACTCTACAACCTTTGATCTTCGCAATTTGACCAACCACTGCTCCAACTGCACCAGCCGCACTGTTCACGTATAATGTTTCGCCTTCTTTTGGATTACAAAGTTTCAAGAGTCCAAAATACGCCGTCAAACTAATGAGGAGAGAATTGTTACGATCTAGAAACTTTACATCAAAGCTCATGTGTTAATTCCCCTCTCTATTAAGTGTTCTTTTTATTAAGTCCCTTCTCTATGATACTTCTCCCCTCTATTAACACTTTGAAGCCTAACGCCAGACGATTTTATTCAGCACAGGGAGCGGTCCAGGCCTCAAAGTGATAAGCCTCACTCTATTAATTCTCCTATTAATTCTAATTAATTATTCTCTCTATTAAACTCCCTCTCTACTAAGCCTGCTCTCTATTTAGCTTCCTTTCTATTAAGCTCCCCTCTCTATTAAGCGCCGCTCTCTATTAAGCTCTCCTCTCTATTAAGCCTCCTCTCTATTTAGCTTCCTCTCTATTAAACTCCCCTCTTTATTAAGCCTCCTTTCTATTAAGCCCCTCTCTATTAAGCCTCCTCTTTATTAAGCCCATCTCTATATTAAGCCTCCTCTCTATTAAGCCTCCTCTTTATTAGGCCCCTCTCTATTAAGCCATTCTCTATTAAGCCTTCTCTCTATTAAGCGCCGCTCTCTATTAAGCCTCCTCTTTATTAAGCCCCTCTCTACTAAGCCCTTCTCTATTAAGCCCTTCTCTATTAAGCCCCTCTCTATTAAGCCCCTCTCTATTAAGCCCTTCTCTATTAAGCCCTTCTCTATTAAGCCCCTCTCTATTAAGCCCCTCTCTATTAAGCCCCTCTCTATTAAGCCTCCTCTCTATTAAGCCTTCTCTCTATTAAGCGCCGCTCTCTATTAAGCCTCCTCTCTATTTAGCTTCTCCTCCATTAAGCTCCCCTCTCTATTAAGCCTCCTCTCTATTTAGCTTCCTCTCTATTAAGCGCCGCTCTCTATTAAGCTCCCGTCTCTAATAAGCCTCCTCTCTATTTAGCTTCCTCTCTATTAAGCGCCGCTCTCTATTAAACTTCCCTCTTTATTAAGCCTCCTCTCTATTTAGCTTCCTCTCTATTAAGCTCCCCTCTCTATCAAGCCTCCTCTCTATTTAGCTTCTTCTCTATTAAGCGCCGCTCTCTATTAAGCTCCCGTCTCTAATAAGCCCCCTCTCTATTTAGCTTCCCCTCTATTAAGCGTCGCTCTCTATTAAGCTCCCCTCTCTATTAAGCCTCCTCTCTATTTAGCTTCCTCTCTATTAAACTCCCCTCTTTATTAAGCCTCCTTTCTATTAAGCTCCCTCTCTATTAAGCCTCCTCTTTATTAAGCCCTTTTCTATTTAGCTTCCTCTCTATTAAACTCCCCTCTTTATTAAGCCTCCTTTCTATTAAGCTCCCTCTCTAATAAGCCTCCTCTTTATTAAGCTCCTTCTCTAATAAGCCTCCTCTTTATTAAGCCCCTCTCTATTAAGCCTCCTCTTTATTAAGCCCATCTCTATTAAGCCTCCTCTTTATTAAGCCCTTCTCTATTAAGCCTTCTCTCTATTAAGCCCCTCTCTATTAAGCCTCCTCTTTATTAAGCCCTTCTCTATTAAGCCTTCTCTCTATTAAGCCCCTCTCTATTAAGCCTCCTCTCTATTAAGCCTTCTCTCTATTAAGCCTTCCTCTCTATTAAACTCCCCTCTTTATTAAGCCTCCTTTCTATTAAGCTCCCTCTCTATTAAGCCTCCTCTTTATTAAGCCCATCTCTATATTAAGCCTCCTCTCTATTAAGCCTCCTCTTTATTAAGCCCCTCTCTATTAAGCCCTTCTCTATTAAGCCTTCTCTCTATTAAGCGCCGCTCTCTATTAAGCCTCCTCTTTATTAAGCCACTCTCTATTAAGCCCTTCTCTATTAAGCCCTTCTCTAATAAGCCCCTCTCTATTAAGCCCCTCTCTATTAAGCCCTTCTCTATTAAGCCCTTCTCTATTAAGCCCCTCTCTATTAAGCCCCTCTCTATTAAGCCCCTCTCTATTAAGCCCTTCTCTATTAAGCCTTCTCTCTATTAAGCGCCGCTCTCTATTAAGCCTCCTCTCTATTTAGCTTCTCCTCTATTAAGCTCCCCTCTCTATTAAGCCTCCTCTCTATTTAGCTTCCTCTCTATTAAGCGCCGCTCTCTATTAAGCTCCCGTCTCTAATAAGCCTCCTCTCTATTTAGCTTCCTCTCTATTAAGCGCCGCTCTCTATTAAACTTCCCTCTTTATTAAGCCTCCTCTCTATTTAGCTTCCTCTCTATTAAGCTCCCCTCTCTATCAAGCCTCCTCTCTATTTAGCTTCTTCTCTATTAAGCGCCGCTCTCTATTAAGCTCCCGTCTCTAATAAGCCTCCTCTCTATTTAGCTTCCTCTCTATTAAGCGCCGCTCTCTATTAAGCTCCCGTCTCTAATAAGCCCCCTCTCTATTTAGCTTCCTCTCTATTAAGCGTCGCTCTCTATTAAGCTCCCCTCTCTATTAAGCCTCCTCTCTATTTAGCTTCCTCTCTATTAAACTCCCCTCTTTATTAAGCCTCCTTTCTATTAAGCTCCCTCTCTATTAAGCCTCCTCTTTATTAAGCCCTTTTCTATTTAGCTTCCTCTCTATTAAACTCCCCTCTTTATTAAGCCTCCTTTCTATTAAGCTCCCTCTCTAATAAGCCTCCTCTTTATTAAGCTCCTTCTCTAATAAGCCTCCTCTTTATTAAGCCCCTCTCTATTAAGCCTCCTCTTTATTAAGCCCATCTCTATTAAGCCTCCTCTTTATTAAGCCCTTCTCTATTAAGCCTTCTCTCTATTAAGCCTCCTCTTTATTAAGCCCTTCTCTATTAAGCCTTCTCTCTATTAAGCCTCCTCTCTATTAAGCCTCCTCTTTATTAAGCCCTTCTCTATTAAGCCTCCCTCTTTATTAAGCCCCTCTCTATTAAGCCTCCTCTCTATTAAGCCTCCTCTCTATTAAGCCTTCCTCTCTATTAAACTCCCCTCTTTATTAAGCCTCCTTTCTATTAAGCTCCCTCTCTATTAAGCCTCCTCTTTATTAAGCCCATCTCTATATTAAGCCTCCTCTCTATTAAGCCTCCTCTTTATTAAGCCCCTCTCTATTAAGCCCTTCTCTATTAAGCTTTCTCTCTATTAAGCGCCGCTCTCTATTAAGCCTCCTCTTTATTAAGCCACTCTCTATTAAGCCCTTCTCTATTAAGCCCTTCTCTATTAAGCCCTTCTCTATTAAGCCCCTCTCTATTAAGCCCCTCTCTATTAAGCCCTTCTCTATTAAGCCCTTCTCTATTAAGCCCCTCTCCATTATGCCCCTCTCTATTAAGCCCCTCTCTATTAAGCCCTTCTCTATTAAGCCTTCTCTCTATTAAGCGCCGCTCTCTATTAAGCCTCCTCTCTATTTAGCTTCTCCTCTATTAAGCTCCCCTCTCTATTAAGCCTCCTCTCTATTTAGCTTCCTCTCTATTAAGCGCCGCTCTCTATTAAGCTCCCGTCTCTAATAAGCCTCCTCTCTATTTAGCTTCCTCTCTATTAAGCGCCGCTCTCTATTAAACTTCCCTCTTTATTAAGCCTCCTCTCTATTTAGCTTCCTCTCTATTAAGCTCCCCTCTCTATCAAGCCTCCTCTCTATTTAGCTTCTTCTCTATTAAGCGCCGCTCTCTATTAAGCTCCCGTCTCTAATAAGCCTCCTCTCTATTTAGCTTCCTCTCTATTAAGCGCCGATCTCTATTAAGCTCCCGTCTCTAATAAGCCTCCTCTCTATTTAGCTTCCTCTCTATTAAGCGCCGCTCTCTATTAAGCTCCTGTCTCTAATAAGCCTCCTCTCTATTTAGCTTCCTCTCTATTAAGCGCCGCTCTCTATTAAGCTCCCGTCTCTAATAAGCCCCCTCTCTATTTAGCTTCCTCTCTATTAAGCGTCGCTCTCTATTAAGCTCCCCTCTCTATTAAGCCTCCTCTCTATTTAGCTTCCTCTCTATTAAACTCCCCTCTTTATTAAGCCTCCTTTCTATTAAGCTCCCTCTCTATTAAGCCTCCTCTTTATTAAGCCCTTTTCTATTTAGCTTCCTCTCTATTAAACTCCCCTCTTTATTAAGCCTCCTTTCTATTAAGCTCCCTCTCTAATAAGCCTCCTCTTTATTAAGCTCCCTCTCTAATAAGCCTCCTCTTTATTAAGCCCCTCTCTATTAAGCCCCCTCCATATTATGGTAAGCCTCCTCTCTATTAAGCCTCCTCTCTATTAAGCCTCCTCTCTATTAAGCCTCCTCTCTATTAAGCTCCCTCTCTATTAACCTCCCTCTCTATTAAGCCCCCTCTATTATGCTCCCTCTCTATTAAACTCCCATCTATCAAACCATTCTATTAAGATTATAAGTAATATTGGGCATTTCACTCGATTACATAGCATGTTCTAAGGATTTTGGGTGAAGGAAAATTCGAGTGTAGAATATATACATTTTGAGACCAAACCGGGACCAGTTGCGAAAAATGCAACTACACAGGCCTTCCGGCAGGAATTGAACCCACGACCTTGCGATTCTAGTGAGTAGATTTCCCTCCAAAACTTTTCAACATGCAATGCTCTGACCACTGAGCCACGGAGGGCGTTGCCGAGAGCTTGATGGCGAGTTCTGTATATATAATGAGGTGGTAATGCCAGGAGAGAATTGGGTATATTATAAATAATATTGGGCATTTCACTTGATTACATAGCATGTTCTAAGGATTTTGGGTGAAGGAAAATTCGAGTGTAGAATATATACATTTTGAGACCAAAGCGGGACCAGTTGTGAAAAATGCAACTACACAGGCCTTCCGGCAGGAATTGAACTATGTAATCGAGTGAAATGCCCAATATTACTTATAATATACCCATTCTATTAAGCTCCTTGTCTATTATTCTACCTGCCCCTCTCAATTAAGCCCCCTCTCTAATATTAAGCCCCCTCTCTATTAAGCCTCTCTCAATTGAGCTCCCTCTCTAATTAAGCCCCCTTTTATTAATCCCTAGGTTTTCTATTAACCATCTCTCTATCAATCCTTGATCCATTCTCTATTAACTCTCTCTCTATTAAGTGCCTTTTCTATAAAGACCCCTCTCTATTACGTACTCTCAATTAACCCTCTCTCTCTTAAGCCCTAATCAAATGAGAACGCAAGTCATTGCAAGTTAGCTTACAATGACTTGCGATACCACCAGTCAAACGTCGGCACAAGTCGTCGCAAGTTCTGCACTTCTGCTAGTTCCCACTCCTTTTCACTAGTTCTCATAGTTTCTATGGTGGCAGAACACAAAAGACTTGCATCGACTTGTGCTTTGTATTCAAACATTTCACAAGCTCTCACAAGTTGAAGAAAACTTGCAATGAAATTTGAACAAGATCAAATTAGATGCAAGCTAACGCAAGTCACCGCAAGTTATTGTAAGCTGGCGGTCAAACAAGACACAAGCAAGCACAAGCTAAAACTCGCAATGACTTACATTCTCGTTTGATTAGGGCTTTAAGTCCCCTTTCTATAAAGCCCTTTCTCTTAAATCTCTCTATTAAAGAGAGCCCGGGCCTCTCTTCCACTAATAGAGTGTTACAGTCAGATCTTCGTGCATGACCATCACCATACATAATACATACCCTGGCATGCCAGCTGCACCAAGACCAGTTGAGAGAGAAAGACCTTGAAGGAAATCCATTTTTGTCAGCTTACTAGTGGGCATAACAGCATGTGTTCTACAACCCATTGGTCCAACCACAATAGTGCCTAATGGAAATCCTTCATCTTTACTTTCAATTACTCTAAAATTGATTGAAATAAATGTCTCATTGGGCATGTTACATCTTTGAGTGACCAATAAATATTTAGTACTCAATTTTCTTAGCAATATGTTGGTTTATCTCAGTTATACATGCATTTGTGCCAAACATTAAAAAGAAATTACAGTACAATGTACATCATACACTGCATAATATAGTAAAATTTGTTAATTGAGCGTGTCTCTGGGCAATTCCTGCATCACACCTCAGAAGGTGTCAAGAAAGCTCTGCTCTCAGGGTACTATATATTATACATGTTACATGACACAGCTCATTATACACCTAGTAATTATACTTACTTCCCAGCAACAAAAAGATTCATCATGTCATCACCTTCCTTCAAAGTAGTTGCTGTATATGGTCTAAAACATGATAAAATGGGTCAAATCAGGTAAGTCTTCAACTAGCTTCTTCTGGGTTAAGGATTTCAAGTTTTCATGACAGTAAAAGAAACACTGAGAATCAAGAAAAAACAAAGCTAATAACTAGTGTCTTGAGCCCCAAAGCTAGGGATCCTACATCGATCATTACCTAATGCTACCTGAGTATATCTGAGGGTTCTTCCTTTTAATGCATGTAAAATCCTCTAGCATTAGGTGGTGGTTGGTTGACCACAGTTGAAGGCAGCCAGAAGGCTCCTTATTCATTGGCTACTATACTCTAAGACAGGGGTGGGTGCCACCTCTATCAGGGGCACCTGAGCCACAGGGGCAGCTGCCCCCCCCCCCCCCCCCTCCCTGCCCTCACAGTGCGGGGGCAGCATGGGGGCAACCCATTGCCCTTTCTCGTAAGAGGAATGTTTTCTACAGGAATTGCCATTTGTATTATATATTGTATTTAAATGACTTTTGTATTAATACCTCAAATGACTCACAAGCTAACTTATTACTGCAGACCATGCAGAGGCAACAAACTAATTTTGCCTTGGGTTAGCTGTATCCTGGATATCGTTCTCAGGGCATTTTTGAAATTTGGATGGTGGGAAAAAGCCCTGGCATCAGCTATAGTCACAGCACCCAAAAATACTTGGTGTAGTTAAAGTTAGCAATTTAATTTAGTGTGCAAAATCATTCGGTCTCGTTGAAGCTATTTGATCATAACTGGCACAAAACTATGCATAAATAATCAACCAATGAAAATACCGAATCCAGCAGCTGATGCCAGAACCTTTTCCCACCTGGCCAATTTCAAAAACACCCTGCATGAGAACGAGGTTGAGCTGTGTCTAATGTGCCCAGACTTTTTTCATGTGGTGGGTGTTTTCTGATTCATTAAAGTTGCCATGTTTTCTTAAAGGTAAATAGGAATGTAGCATCAATATGTACAATTCAGCTGTTGAATTTTCTATCAATACATTGTCATTCATTATATTATACCATTATGCTTTTGGTTATATTTTATGCTATTAGAGCAAGCTCAGCAAATATTATTTACCACGTGCAAAAATTAATGCTCAGAAAAAGTGCCCTTTTTATATGGCTGTCCCCACCGCCTTATTAGTAGCTTCCGGTGCCCCTGACTTTTATCCCAGATGGTGTTGATTTTGCAGAGAGAGGAAAACTGGAGAACTCAGTGAAAACCCCTCGAGGCACAGGAGAGAATCAACAACTCTACTAACAAGCCTGGATATTAGCGTCCGGTCACGGACATTGTCCGGTACAAATTTGTCATTTCTAAGGTTTTGACAGTTACAAATTTGTTTGTGTCGGTCACTTTGTCCAGTACGTTTTTTTGGGTCATTGTCAATTTTTATTGCAAAATTATTTGTGTTGAATCAATTAATCAATCGTGTTTCTTGAGAGCGAACGTGTTCCTGTTTACATTTCAAACATAAAAAAATTGCGAAGCTTATCTTTAAAAAATGTTGCATAAGGTATATATAGCTTAACGTCAGTCTTACAATGTCTGTGGGTCTGTAACATCTCAAAACGCAGCGTAACTTCTTGAAGTGTAGCGCGGTAACTTCTCAGAAAGTACGGTAAATTATCTGAAAGCATGTTAACTTGTTAGAACGTAGTACGCTTCTGAAGGTACAGTAGTTGAGTAACACGTTCTGAAAAGTTAATCAACTGCTGAGAAGTTGCTCTTCAGAAGAACTACCTTCAGAAGTGTACTATGTTACTACGTTCTAACAAGTTAACATGCTTTCAGATAATTTACCCTAATTTCTGAGAAGTTACGCTACACTTCAAGACATTACGCTGCGTTTTGAGATGTTACAGACTTACAGACAGATATAGAACGTAGTTACATAGAACGTAGTGCAACTTCTTTGAATCGGTGAATGTAGTATTCTTCTCAGAACGTAATATAATTTCTCTAAATGCGGCAAAATATCTCGGATAAGTTGTCTGAACATAGCGTTACTTCTCAGAACGTAATGTAACTTTTCAGAACATAGCGTACTTTTCATAGCGTACTTTTCATAGCGTACTTTTCGGCATTGCTTTTGTGAACGTAACAACATAAAAAGAAGTAATTTGGTTGATACAGAGGCAATGAAGAGTGGGGCACTAATGAAAAAAGTTGCAAAGCTGATTCGGACCTTGTGACAGGTACATTTTGTTCTATGACAGGCACAATTTGATTGATGCTGGTCATTTTGGCAGGAAGGACAAAAAAAAATATATCCAGGCTTGTCTACTAACTAACTCACATAAAGTCATTTAATGCACCCATCCGAATACTAACCTCATTTGATAGCGCTGAACTTCAGTGGTGAAAGGCAGTGGACTAACAGCTTGTGCCTGGCCCCATGCCTATAGCATTTTGTGGGCTGGCTCAGGCAGGAATAGGTTATTGTCTGATCCCTCAGAGTTAATGTTTGTTATAATGTCACCATATTAAATGAAAAGCATACTGTAATGATTCGAATAAGTGCGCTCCTTTCAATAATTAAGTGCCCCCTCTCAAATAAGCACCCCCCTTCCACTACATTTTTTTAAAAAAGCACCCCCTCCTGAATAAGTGCCCCCCTCAATATGGTATTAGTTAGTATTACCCAGTCACATGAATATGACCCTTTCAACAGAATCACTGAGAGTCGAACATCGAGGATGCTGTGTCTGACAATCTTGTATTCTATATCTACTAGAGCAGAGAACAAGGATTTCAGTTGGGTTTTTTTAAATAAAGTTTTGCATTTTTATGGAATTGGATTGCAGTGTTTGCTAAAAACTTAAGTAAGTGCCCCCTCCCGAATAAGTGCCCCCTCTCGAATAAGCACCCCCCTCAACTTCCTAAAACTAAATAAGCACCCCAGGCACTTATTCGAATCATTATGGTACATGTATATACAGTACCTCATATATGGATCAATGGCAAGACACTGAACTTCACATAGCACCTCTACAAAAACAAAAGGTAAACTCATGTATTGTGTTTCACCAGGGGTTGCAAACACTCGAGAACATCAAAAATCACTTGGCCTATTACCTTGTTATTTTCGTTGTTCTCCCGTGTTTGTAAAACATTAAAAAAACAATAAGAATCACTCGGTTTGCAGCCTCGTGATTTTCATTATTCTCTCATGTTTTACAAACACTCGAGAACAATAAAAATACTCCCACTCGCATAGGCGTAGAGTATAGGGGGTGAGGGGTGGGGGCTGAGGGGCTTTAGCCCCCCGAGAGATCTTAATGGGGGGTTCAGCCCCCCCCCAAAAAAAAAAAATTTCACAGCAACTGACTCATTAATCACCATTCACCAATAAGGTTACTGGTTAGGGTAAAGTAACTGTATTACAGCCTCAATCCTGTCAGCCAAAAGCACCCATGTACACATAAGACAACCCAGTAAACACAACATTGACAAATTGTTGAAATGTTGTATTTTAACTAGTTTTTGTGACATTTCAGGGCCTTCAGTGTTCTTAAAAATCACCCCTCAGAATGCAGTAAATGGCATTTCTGAGACTCTAAATTTCAAAAATTTCCAGGGGGGTGATGCCCCATATGCCTACTTGTTTATGAAATTATATTACTTTAATAATATATCATGGCTACCTCGGTTTTCATTGTTTCCACTGTGCACATTTAATATCGAAATAACCCGATGCATAAAGTTGAGGTACGATTAATAACTAATACCTAATGTTTATGCACAAGGTACGATTCAAGTGAATTTGCAATAGGCTTATAGGCAATATCTGATTGCCCAATGCAACAGGACCTTGCCTAAAACATTTCAAGTAGACTACAGTGGTAGCGTCCCCAATCGAGAAGTCTCTCAGAGAGAAGTGTCTCTCAGAGACAAGTGTTTGCCTATCTCGAAGTAGGTTCACTGAACCTGCTTGTAGCAGCAGCACACCAAACGAAAGGCAAACTTTCATTGTGTAATTGGTTTGTTTTCTCAAGAACTTATTACAGTTTGCCTAGAACATAAAATGTGGGCCTAATACTAAATCAATGTGCATGTCTATACAGTTGTTGTTTTTATAGACAACTGTCCAATATTAGTTTGTACTAAGGATTTTGGGTGAAGCGTGAATTTGCATTAGATCAATGGTAACCATTGAACCGATCATATACATGTATTGTTATTTAAAAGCACTTGTAATATAATATATATTTACAGATATAGATATATAAATGGCGATCGCATTTCAAATAAAGATAGTTACCGTAAAAATCGCCAGCCTTTACACACGATACATGGCCACGTTTGGATGTCGGTTTTATGCCAGATACATCGCCTCGGGCTTCGCCCTTGGGACTTTACTCTCGTTCTTCCTCGGTAGCATAACATATTAGTTGATTAGTGATTAAATGTCCCTCAAGCCTTGGGAGGCTTAGTAAAAGTCCCTCGGGCGAACCTCCCTCGGCTTTCGGGTACATTTAATCACTAATCAGCCTATATGTTATGCTATTACTTATAATAATTAAATTTCAACGTTCGAGCACCAAGTGGAAGATATTTTAATAAGTACAGTAGAAACAAAACGGTTTAAATATAAACTATTTTCAATTGACTATTTCAATAAGTTAAGTAGAACGTGTGCTGTGTATTAAAGCTTGCATGCAGTGCTTTGGAGCTGGTGATCCACCGATCGAGATTCTAATTACCATCGAATCGAAGTACTGACGTTTCGAGCAAAGCCATTTCACGTTTCACTCTGATAAAGTGATCCGCGATCGAAACGTCAGAATTTCGTTACTAGAAATCCACAAGTGACGGCGCTCAATGCTATATTCCATCTTCACTAAAACGATTTTAGGAGAGTGAACATTGCAACACACAGTACCTCCTTGCTTGAGCGGCGGAAGTTCTTCCTCCACCATCTGCAAATCAGTAAGTTTGGGCATATCTTGAAACTTGTGAGCGTAAATAAACTTTTTGCCCTTCATCTCTTGTCTTTTGGCGTATAAACTAGTAAAGTACGAGGCAAGTGTACTGTTATTATTGTAGACTACAGAACTACACGTGTGATGAGCTGTTCAAACTATTGTGCAACAGTGCAAGGCTAACCTGAATGTCAGGCCTTTATTTGTTCCCGCCTTCCGCTAAACCCGGCAGCGCGGGCAGAGGTGCGGGCGAGCGAGAAGGCGGGAAAAATAAAGGCCTGAGGAAACTCTTAACAAAACCGTCTTCCGCCCACTTTGCTATTTTTAAATATGAACGAGTGTGATTGATATGAGTTGTCAAAATATCGAAGCGTATGTTTTGATTTCATCCCACAGAAATATATAGTCTTTCTCGGCGTCTGGTTTTAGTCAGACTAGTCTTTTCATCTGACCAGGGCCTCCGATTTTCCAGTGTAACGAGGAGGCCCTGGGAACGAGGATGAGTAAAAGTGCACTTAGAAAAGTAAATAAAAGTTATATTATGCAAGTTTATATGATTGGTAATTATAGCCGCGTTTGAGTGACGCTTTCATTTATTCGCGCTTTTATATTACATTTAATAATAGAAAAAGTGTGAACCGACGTCGAAATTAAATTAAAGAACATCAGTAACCCGTTCAGTTGCATTGCTGGGTCGCCACAGAGTTGCTAGAATATCCGCGGAAGAGACGGGGGGGGGGGGGGGCGAGCGAGAAGAGGCCGAATCTACAAATAAACACTTATAATTCTGTACTTCACCATAGAATTCATTCATTATTCATAACGTGATTGAGTTTGCAAGAGGGGCCTAATTATGAAAAAAAGTGTGCACACGGTAACATTTCCGAGCGTTTTCGTATTATTTACTGTTCTCAAGGGAATCGAGAACAATCAGCTCATTGCCTGAAACAACACGAAAACGCTCGGAAACGTTACCGTGTGCCGAGCCGTGTGCACATAGCCTAAAGGCTCATTTCCACTCAGGAAAATTTTCTTTGTACAGAAAATTTTTCTTTGTCTTAAGTTCATTAGTTTTACCCGAGAGCCCACAATTCTGTCCAAGGAACATTTTCCTGAGTGGAAATGGGCCCGTTAAGGGGCTGATTACATGAGGCGGGCTCGCCCGACTAACCGGGCTGACTCTTGTCACGAAATTCTTTCCTCGGCCGCAAAAGGAGATTTGAATTAACATTTAGATTTGTTTACATCTAAACTAAACCAATTCTTCTTTGTAAATTTAGTTTATGAGGGTTTTAAAGCCACAGTAAGATCCTAAGCCCTGCTCATGCAAACATGCCCTTAATAATATAAAGACTTCCCCCGGACGAGAGTTATCCAACAACCGGGGGGTGAACTCCCATATATCGGCTATACCGGGATGTGCCGCTCAGCAAGGCATGTTTTTCAAGGATGCCTACAATTTTTTCCCATTTTGTCTGTGACTGGAACGGGTCAGTCTATTAATAAGTACTAAAAAAAGTAAATAAAAGTTATATTATGCAAGTTATGGTTGGTAACTATATGCTTTTTAGTTACTTTTATATAAAGCCTGACAACTACTGTGGACCAACGTCGAAATTAAATTGATATCTTTATATAAACAGTCATACCTCTGCACTTTAATAATAACAGAATTAATAAAATACTTAATATCATAACGTGATGTGATTATTGTGCAAGAGGTCCCGTTTGCTGAATGGCTTCCTTGAAATATGTCTGGCTTTTAATTAATATAGACAGAGTATTAAAAAAAAACCAACATCGCATGAAAAAGTTAATTAACAATGTTTAACCCTTTCATGTATGATTTTCGCAGACGTCTTCCCAATGATGAGTGAAATCGTCTGGCATCAGACAGAGTCAGAAAAAGATAAGTTGTTTCACAACGACAATGCGCATGAATGAAAGAATTAAATAGAGATGAAAATCACCACAGGATTAACAGTCTAATATAATGGAATCACATTGCAGCACAGCAGGCTGTCTCACTGTCTGTTCGTTCGTTCGTTCGTTCGTTCGTTCGTTCGTTCGTTCGTTCGTTCGTTCGTTCGTTCGTTCGTTCGTTCGTTCGTTCGTTCGTTCGTTCGTTCGTTCGTTCGTTCGTTCGTTCGTTCGTTCGTTGGCTGGCTGACTGGTTGGTTGGTTGGTTGGTTGGTTGGTTGGTTGGTTGGTTGGTTGGTTGGTTGGTTGGTTGGTTGGTTGGTTGGTTGGTTGGTTGGTTGGTTGGTTGGTTGGTTGGTTAGTTGGTGGGTTGGTGGGTTGGTTGGTTGGTTGGTTGATATATTGGTTGGTTGATATATTGGTTGGTTGGTTGGTTGGTTGATATATTGGTTGGTTGGTTGGTTGGTTGGTTAGTTGGTTGGTTAGTTGGTTGTTTGGTTGATATATTGGTTGGTTGGTTGGTTGGTTGGTTGGTTGGTTGGTTGGTTGGTTGGTTGGTTGGTTGGTTGGTTGATACATTGGTTGGTTGGTTGGTTGGTTGGTTGGTTGGTTGGTTGGTTGGTTGGTTGGTTGGTTGGTTGGTTAATATATGGGTTGGTTGGTTGGTTGGTTGGTTGGTTGGTTGGTTGGTTGGTTGGTTGTTTGTTTGGTTGGTTGGTTAGTTGGTTGGTTTGTTTGTTGGTTGGTTGGTTGGTTGGTTGATTGGTTGGTTGGTTGGTTGGTTGGTTGGTTGGTTGGTTGGTTGGTTGGTTGGTTGGTTGGTTGGTTGGTTGGTTGGTTGATATATTGGTTGGTTGGTTGGTTGGTTGGTTGGTTGGTTGGTTGGTTGGTTGGTTGGTTGATTGGTTAGTTAGCTAGTTAGTTATAGTTGTTCATGCATGCGCCCAATCATTAGAAGCATAAGATCATTTGTTGTAGTAGTTAAAAGGTTGAACATTTAATTATAATACTGGACACAAGTCATACATACATTTTGTTACAAAATTCGGTTCAAAAAGAACTTTTGATCTCTACTTACAAATACTGGTTATTTCCTGTCCTGTTATACATCAATATTTCTTACTGGATCGCAACACACATGCTTATTGCTGTATATATATAAACGCTGATTTATATATAACTTATTCTTTTTGATTCATTCTTCCAAACCCTCGTGCTTTATCAGTTCTGATCATAATTTAACTGGGACTATAACGACATCTCTTCCAGACTGTAATTACACTAGCCTGCCTTTCAGCCCTCGCATTTGCCTTCACAAAGTTGTCGCTATGTTTCGTGCCGCAACTTCACCAATATATATTGCATCTCTTTGTCTATTAGGATTGGACCGTCATCTAATCTAAAACAATAATAATAATATGATGAGTTGTAAGTATACAATGTATAGTACGTATCGGTATAATAGTTTTGTTAATGATAATTTCTCTAGAAATAATTATTTCCCAAACTCAATAATAATCCATGATTATCATAACTAATCCGTGAACATATTGCATGAGTTTTGATACCCAATGAAAACCTGTAGGAAACTTCCTGGTGAACTGGATCACATTTCTTATTAATCTGCATACTGAAATCAATGATGGAAACACCATAAATCGCGATGCGAATACTCGTCTGAGAAGCAAGATCAGACACTCGTTTATCGGGATTCCAAATAGCTCGAAAACAATAAAAACCTTGGGGCTACGCCCTCGGTTTTCATTGTTTGGAACCCATGATGAAACACTCAAACTCGTGTTTGATCTATTCCTTCAAAAATCTGTTTCTCATTATATATCATTACAGACATCTCTTCAAGCATAATTTGAGTAGATTAATTACTAGCGCGAGAAGAATTCAATGGAAACCATTGACCTGGTTATAGGTCAGTGATGGAAACACGTTTGGTCAGAGTCTAGCTATATATCAGACAAATTAATAAAGAGGCCTTTATATGCACGAGCCGGGTGACCCGTTCAAAACCCAGGTCGACGCACGTTGGCGAGGTGTGAAAATGAAAGATTTTCAGTTCCTTCATGTAAAATCGTACACTCAGTCTCAATAAATGTCAAACACAGTATTATAAAAACACCTACCAACGCCTTATTCGTGTTTGCTTCCAGTAGTTGTGGACCCTGTATCGTCCAGTGTCAAGTTATCCAACAATGCAGTCATCACTTTAAGTATATATGATTAATATAGTTATAAAATCATTGAAAATTCCATTGCCTTCCCTCTTCAAGCAAACTTCTCTTCGTCGTCCACGATATCACCATCAATCCCATGCATTCTCTCCATAATCACTGTCGCCATCATAAGTTTCAAATTCCAGTTTAACAAACTCCAGGAGATCTTCCTCTTGCTGGTGTTTAATCCGAGCAAGCTAAATAAATAATTCAACATTTTAGCATCAAACCAACCTTTGTAATTAGAAAGAAGCTTGTCTGTCTGTCTGTCTGTCTGTCTGTCTGTCTGTCTGTCTGTCTGTCTGTCTGTCTGTCTGTCTGTCTGTCTGTCTGTCTGTCTGTCTGTCTGTCTGTCTGTCTGTCTGTCTGTCTGTCTGTCTGTCTGTCTGTCTGTCTGTCTGTCTGTCTGTCTGTCTGTCTGTTTGTGTTTGTGTTTGT
>OZ036011.1:360000-392500 GCA_964035015.1 Corallium rubrum
GGCCCCCATATCCCCCCATAGCAGTGATAAAGCTATAAAGGGGCCCAATGCCAGTGATAAAACCATAGAGGGCCCCTATAGCAGTGATAAAACCATTAGGGAGAGACACAATGCAATGTAACGATTAATGCTAAAACTTCAATTGTCTATTATAAAATCGATTTTATCGTTTCACACTTTCACGGTAAAGATAATGTATATTAATTTAATATTGAGTCGGTTTTCTTTGATGTATACCGCGTAGCATACAGCCCTTGAATACTAATTAGATAAGAAATGAAGAAAAAAACTAGGAAAATCTTTGTCCAAGGTAGAAAAAAGACAAAACTTTGTTGGAAAACCTCCTCAATAATAAATTAAGTATGGGTTAAAAACCGAGAACCGTGGCTTTAAGCCAGATATAATATCTGGCTTAAAGCCGAGGTTCGAGGTTTTTAACCTACATAAAACACAATCAAAGGGGGTTCTCGAAGGGAACTGTCAGGTGTGATTAAGGACCTTTGTTTTGAATGGTGTGTAGAAAAATATGCCTTTATTTGAGACGGAAATGCAAAGATTTGTTAGATAAGGAAATAATTGTGACCAAATTTGCATGTCGATATCATGTTAAATCGCATTGGTATAATAGCGTTTAAAACAATAGTTGATAATCATGTACTTGTGGTTAGGTTTAGGGCCACCGGGAGGTTGTGGGTTAGGGTTGCCGGGGGGTTCTGGTTAGGTAAGGTTTAGAGCATAGGGTTAGGGTTAGGGTTAGGGTTGAGGTGTGGGGTTGGGAATTAGTTTTTAAAATGAACGGTTATTGGTAATTCTAGGCATTTCGCACTTACTGATTATTGGTAATTCTAGGTAGAAGGATATGCTGTCTCGTCTGGCCTCGTGTAAATACCCCCTTACATTGAAAATGATGGATCTGTTTATTGTTTATACTGATAGTTTAATCATTAACTTTATAGATTTGGCAGACGCAAACCGTTGGTACTAGCTTTCTTTTTATCTGGTATAGCAAATGTTATTTCTCTAATTATCATCACGTCCGTTTCATCAGGTAAATTGTCTCTGCTACACGGATTAAAGTGGTTCTCTCATGAAAATATTGTTGGCAATGTTTTTGCATAATCCTAAAGATGTTATGGTACTTAGTAATCGTGCAAAGTTTCATTTAAAAATTTGTGACGATTGCACATGTGACGATTATCGTTGAATCAGCAATATAGTTTAATGCAATTTTTGCAAGGCAATAGGACAATTTTTTTATATAATAAACAGAACAATACATGGATGAATAATTGTCAGTTGTTTGTTGTACAAGCCGTGTTAGTAATACTGAGCTCTAAGCGGGACTCAAACCCACAACCTTCTGAATGCTAGCCAGACGCTCTAACCATTGAGCCACTAGAACTCAGAGAGCGGAGCAGGTTAATTAAGGTATTTATACCTTAGACTGTGCCCAGTCCTCCAGGAACGAGTCTTAACCGCTCGGTTACAAGTACTCACGATCGGAAATCGCATAGAAAATCGGCCACTTTCATGGGGCAGTTGGCAGTCCACGTGCGTGCAGGCTCAAGTGAGTTCTGAGGACATTTGAAACTGATGAATTTGAGAAGGGTAATGGGTTCGTACTTCGCGAAAATTCAACGAGTTGTCAACAAACCGTATTCCATGGCAAGCCCAACCTTCGTGCTATGCGCTCGTGGAAGAATTATGCTCGAGCGACGATTTTGAGCGGAGATGTTTGACTTTGATCTCGGGGTGTCCTCGCTCCTGTCGGCCGTGTATTGATGACGTTTGCACGGAAGATATTCGTTCTACGCATGCGCAGCTAAAACAGGTCAGCCTGGATTAGATGCCCGTCGACAGCCGCAATTTCCGATCGTGTGTTGGTCTACAAGTCGCGTTGTCACACTAAGTTTCCAGTTAAACACTGTTAGTTAGTTTCAGAAATTGCAGCTTGATGTTAGTAATAATTGTCAGTTGTTTGCTGTACAAGCTGTGTTAGTTAGCAATACTCAGAAAAACTCTGAGCTCTAAGCGGGACTCGAACCCACAACCACAGCTTGTACAGTAAACAATTGACAATTATTACTAACATCAAGCTGCAATTTCTGAAACTAACTAAATACATGGATGCTTGGAAATATGAAATTTATTTCTCGTGTTGAACAGGATATCTCACTCGTTCGCGAATTCCGCACAGCCATGTATTATTTATTCTATATATAATAATCCGTATTAAAGGACATTGGCAATAAAAAATAAGTTTGTCTCATTTGAAAGAACTCGTCAAATGGTATAAGAAGACATTTTACAATTTTTTTGTATCTATTTTGGTTTTGGAAATATTTTGACTAAAGACAGCGTGCTGTCCGCCATCTTGGAATTATTTTCGATATGCAAAATTATGGATGTGACGACATAACCAGGGTAAAGTGAAATTTTTATCTTGCCAACCTTATGACATGAGGTAGAAACTCGATTTTTTGTTGCGCTATTTCCTGCTTTTCTGCATTTATACCAATGACTTCCCTTCTGTTACAAAAAATTTCCCTTTAGACTCATATGTTGATGACTCCAAAGCCCTTTTATCCTTTCCAATTGAGAATATATATAGCGAGTTGGTGCTGCTCAAATTCATTATTAATTAATCCTGGAAAAACCAAATTTCTCGTATTTGGAACACCACAGCTAATGACTACCCAAACAGAAAGTTTATCACTGAGCTTCCTTGGTAAAACACTCCATCCTGTACATTCAGCTAAGGATTTAGGTGTTATTTCTGATTCAAACATGAAATACGACGAACATATTAGTAAATTAACATCGTCATGCATGTCCAAACTATGTCAAACAAACAGACTCCGTCATGTTTTCGACCAAAAGACATTAACATTTATTATAGAATCTCTGGTTTTAAGCAAGTTGTTCTATTTCTCTTCGGTCTGGGTAAACATCACAGTCAAGGACATTAAGAAGCTCCAATTGATCCAAAACTTTGCCGCGAGAATAATTACGAATATTAATCCCCGAGCCCGGGCGTAGGGCCGAAGGCCCGGAGCCCGGGTGAGGGTGCTAATCTCGACGTGCGTGGAGTCCACTTTACACGCGTGTAGAAAAAGCAAGGGAGACAAAATCTGGAAATAGTTTATATATATACGTCGTAGGGTGTCGCGCGGTACAAATAATTGGGCACTGGTGACTAGCTTTGAAGCAAACTTATATTTATTTCCATTAATTCCATATTTTGCGAAACAAAATGGTTTCAAATGGTTTCGTTTTAAACGGAAAGAAGCAGAACAACGAATAAAAGGAATAAATGTAGTTATAAATGTAGTTTTTGAGCTGTTAACTTTTAATCCTGCCTTTGCAAAACATAAAAGTAATTCCTTTGGAAACTTCCTAAATGGCTAAAAACAATATATTTTTACAACCAGAGTTTAATATGAAATCTGTAAGTTTTCCTTTGATATGTTCAACTTTCATTTCAGTTATCCTAATCATAAATTCTGTAATTATCCTGAGGAGTTATATCAGGAGTGCTTATTTTAATTGGAAGGTGGGGTGGGTGGGGTGCATTTCAAAAAGCATATAAAAGCAGACGAGGGGTTGTTGCATTTATGTATTTCTAGTAACTTTAATATATCTATTCGCAATTCGCAAAAGCTGCGTTCCCAAGTCTTTTTCGACTTTGATTTGCTTCATCGATGGACCGAACACACACACACACACTATATAATCCCGGAGCCCGGTGAGGGTGCTAATCTCGACATGCGTGGAGTCCATTTTACACGCGTGGAGAAAAAGCGAGGGAGACGTAATCTCGGAAATACTCCCCGAGCCGGGCGTAGAGCCGAAGGCCCGGAGCCCGGTGAGGGTGCTAATCTCGACACGCGTGGAGTCCACTTTACACGCGTGTTGAAATGCGAATCAGTTTGAGCGATCTGAATATTTGTATATATATATATATATATATATATATATATATATATATATATGTGTGTGTGTGTGTGGACGGACCACGCGCGGTGAAGATTGTGGGGCACTGGAAACAATATAGTTCTTGACAAAAAAGATTTGAAAAAGATTTGATATTATTCTTGACAAAAAGACTTGAGAAAGGAGTTTTTGGGATACGTATCCTTTTCAAAAGAACAGAAACAAATCAACGTTTACGTATATAAAGTCTTCAGACTTGACTAAAAGGAAACCTGTCAAACCAAAACTCGAAAGAAACGAAGACAAAGGCCGAAAAGTTTATAAAGCTACGGTAAAAATATAGAGCAGTCGCTCTCAGTAATCACGAACACTTAGTAGCAAAACTGTTGAGTTTCCCTGTTTACATCTATCACTGTTAATTTTGTTTTATATTTTGTGTGTCCTTGAAGTACGTATCACATCCATTGCATGTTTTTTCTTGCCAATGCTCGTTACGTTGTATTTTTTACCTGTGGTTGCCGTCTTATCTCCTTTTAAATGGCTTTCTTATTGTAAAACTATACATATGACTTAGCGGTTGTTTATAATTTAGCATAAAAATGGAGAAGGAACATATTTCTTCTTTTGTAAAACGTACAAAGACTAAAACGCTGTTGAACTGAATATTTATTAACATGTATGTGAAAACATTTTCAGCAATTCAGATTTCGAAATGAAAAATTGTTTTTGTTATATTTATAGTTTAAATAAATTTAAAATGCCATAAATGAACATAGTTTGAGTAGTTTTCAAAATGCAAGTATTTTTAGATACCAAGCCATATGTACCAAGCGATGTTCTTTGTAAACATGGAAAGAAAGAACTGTAAAGTATAACCCTAATATTTTAATAAAATTCGGATGCCTGTTTCAGTAGTGTGGTGGTAACGTCGTCGGTTTTCACGCGAACGAGATTGAGTTCAAACCCTGGTGGCAACGTGCAATTTTCTTCATCTCAATATATTTTACGAAATACCATCCTTAAATTTTTCTTTGTTCTTTGTGGCATTTTTCTTCAAAAACATACAGTGTTTTTTTTTATTTCAAATATTCTACCATAATTAAAACTATATTTTCATCGTTCCGACCATTCGCGAGGATCTGGGTACGAGAATGCGTTCCAACAGGAGTAGCTATTTCCAGGCCTCCAATAAAAAAGAGCGCAAGAGTGCTGTAAAAGCGAGCGAGGGGATATTGCATTTATGTATTTCTAGTAAATATGAACACATAACTCCAGCGCTAACGGACTTGAAATGGCTAACTGTAGATCGACAACTACAGTATAAAGATATATTATTGATGTTTAAGTGCATCAACGGCCTAGCGCCTGCTTATTTAAGTGAGAAATTTAATCATCGATATGAAACCCATGATCACCATACCCGCATCATGCATGATTTGGATATTCCTAAATTTAGAACAAGTACAGGGCAAAGAACATTCTACTATCGTGGTGTAGCTCTGTGGAATAACTCGACCAAACACTAAAGTCAATAAAGGACATTAAGACTTTTAAATTGGGACTTAAGAAATTTTTACTAAATAGTTAAAAAGGTTTTATAATATTTATATAGTAGATTAGATTAAATAAATTGAAATTTATATTAAGGATAACTATTTTTAATAATTTTAAGTGGTTAAACTTGTAATTTTATGCTGAAAAGCCCGAAAGGGAGCATATCACAAAATTAATAATAATTTTAAATTGACCAACAGCATTTAAAAAAGCCTTCCGTGGAAATCTGGTCACCCACGGAGTAGTTTCATCAGGTTTACCCTGGTTGTGACGTCACCAATTTCCTAGTTAATTAGACCCAATATTACAACAAGATGGCGGCCAGCACGCTGTCTTTGGTCGAAATATTTCCAAAACCAAAACAGATACGGAAAAATTGTAAAAGGTCTTCTTATACCATTTGACGAGTTCTCCCAAATGAGACAAACTTATTTTTTATTGCCAATGTCCTTTAATAATATTGTATTTGGGGTTATCATATTTGGGGTTATATGCACTTTAAACCATTTACTTTTGTTTTTGGTAGATTCCAAAGTGGGAAATAGTATTGGAACTGCAGCAGCTCTATTTGGAAAGTCTAGTGCGTATTTCTCGTTAGGCCTTTTAACTATATTCACTGCAGAATTATATCCTACAGTTGTCAGGTATAAATCGTGCCCGATTCTGTCATCCCCCCCTCCCCCCCCCCCACCCCACCCCCACCCTACCCCCCACGAATATGTACTGCACGCTACACCACGCATATCATGACGTCAAGTGCAAACCAAGAATAATAGTAAGAGTATTCATAGCGTTGTTTGACAGTTGAAAATATATTTGCTCACTTCCTGTTTTAGACAATAACCTTCGCCTAGCCAATCACACGCTTCAAGCGTTTGTATCTGACCAGGGCCTTCGTTTTCCAGTGCACCGAAAAGGCCCTGTGGGTTATCTAATGAAAGCGAATATCACATAATGACGCGTCATTATTTTAAAATTGTAAAGTTACTAAACTGGTGCCGAAAATTAGTGAGCGACTTATATATTTCTAAAAGTTTTTCAACTTTCTCGCAATGTTTTTAGAATCCAATGAAGTTCTATTAGTATAGGTAATAGCATAGTTTCGAGTGCAATTTGGAAAGAACGAGTGAGTGGGTTTTCAAAGACTTACTGTTCCTAAAATAATTGTGCAGTTGTATTCCTCAAGTTGAACAATTCATTTGAAAATATTGCTAAACTTCCTGTTTTGAATTCTGTTTGAATTTGATTGGTGTTTGGCAAATAATCCTTTTTCTTATTGGTTATTCAAAAACCAGGAACCAATCAAATTCAAAACAGGAAGTTTAGCAATAATAAACAGGAAGTTCATCAAATGAATTGATCAATTTGAACAAACGAATTGCACAATTATTTTAGGAACGCTTCTATTGCCACGGCAGTAAATTGAGGTTTTCGGAAAAGTCACGAGTGCGTGTGTTTTTTTCCTCCAAAATTGAACGAGAAATCATATTACGTAATAGTTCAAATACGAGACGGAGGACTTTACCGGGATTTCAAAGTCCGGGTGCTTTTTGAAAAGGCGAGCCAAAGGCGAGCTCTTTTAATGCACGAGGGCTTTGTAATCCCGGTAAAGTCCGACGTCGAGTATTTGAACTGACTTCTCAAACTCAAAACTCCGAAGATACCTCTTAAACGTAATATAATTTGCCTTATTTCAAAGTCCCAAGACTTTGAAAACGTATTTTGCATTATTTCAAAGTACTAGTACTTTTCCTCCGATTTCAAAGAACGGATTAAACAATTTCTTTTGTTTTGGTTCATGAATTATTAATGAGTTTGAGAACATTACTAAAAACTCATTAATATAATTCATGAGGAAAGCACAAAGAAAAATCATAACCGTATCGTGGTTTTACGTGTGATAAAATATTCTCTTGATTTACATAAACTTTAGCTTTGACTTTCTCGCCTTAGACGTTATTTTTCAAAATTACTACGACAACGAACTTACCAAATGGTGATCGTTTTTAAAGCCAAACACTCGCAGAACGTGTCTTAAATATTACTTAATATACATGAAATTGTTAGACAAATGTTCTTTCAACTACGAAGTTATAGACCACTCATTGCTCCACTTTTCGAAGCTTCAATGGTTTAAAACTCCTTCGCTTCGTTCACTAAGTACGTCAAACGTTTTTCTCATAGTATCTGACCTCCTCTAGTCTTCTTGGAGACTCTTTAACTCTTTCTTTCCGAATCGGTCTTCAGTATTTTACTCTGGCTTACGCCAGACGATTTTATTCACCTCGGGGAGGTTCTCATATGTCGCCGGTCTTCGCTGACCCATGACTTAGATGCATGTTAAGTAAAAGAATAAAAGCACTGCTTTTCTGCATTGTTCTTTATTACTTAAAAAAAATATTATTTCTGTATGCGTACATTGTAAAAAACATTCTAATTTATACGCACTACTATTCTTGTTCACGTGCCATTTGCGTGCGTTGAATTGTTGACGTTACTGGCATGTTACTTTGTTAACGCCATAGCTAGGGTTATCTCGGGGGCCAGGGACGACTCGGTACCGTAGAATCCCGAAAGTAACGGCCCCCCGAAAGTAGCGGCAGATTTCAGATGTCTTAAAAATTTCCGAAACTAGCGGTCCCGTAAGCAGCGGCTCTTTTGAAGAGCGCGCTTCCGCGTCATGAGTGAATACGATTGATGATGATAAAATGGCTTGAAAGAAAGAGGAAAAATCAAACCAAAAACTGTATTTCACGTTCATATTAAGAGGATATCTTGTATTCGTTTTATGTAATACAGCAAATATAGTTCGTATTTACTTTACTTACTTATTCACAGTATATTAACGTATTTTACAACCCGAAAGTAGCGGGCCCCCGAAAATAGCGGTCCCCCGAAAATAGCGGGCCCCCGAAAATAGCGGTCCCCCGAAAATAGCGGTCCCCCGAAAGTAGCGGCCCCCAACAGTGGATAAAACGGAAAGTAAGGGGGGCCGCTACTTTCGGGATTCTACGGTAGTTGCATTTTATCATGTACATGTGAAACAGGTTTAAAATTGACCCTAGGCGCCATAAGAATAGAACTAGCGTGAGATTGGGCCACTGTGGGCATACGGAGGGAGGAAAACCGGAGAACCTGGCGAAAAAAACTCGGAGCACAGGAGAGACCAACTAAACTCTACTCACATAAGTCCCAAGCTGGCGGAGCACGGGGTTATTCCCAAACGGTCACCCATCCAAGTACTAACCCCGTCCGACCGGGCTTTACTATTGGTGAGAGGCAGCGCTGGCTAACAGCACAAGCCACCCGTGCTCCCCAAAAGGGAGCGGCTCTCCGGGCATGCCGACTTGGAGCAAGTCTACATTCGAAATTATGCCTGCCAGCTTTATCTTTGACTTGATTTGAAGCAATTCACGGGCGTCGTACAAATGTGTCGAATTGTTCAGGTTACAATTTAAACTTTTCCTAAATCTTTACCAACACGAAATCATATATTTCTTAAACATTCCACAATTAATGTGCATCTGTCACTAAATTACCTCTTATCATTACCATTTATCTACCTTTACATATTAGTTCTTGTGTTGGAACCATGTCGGTATCTGCTCAGACCATCACAACTGATTTACCAAAGTTGCCCCCGGTGAACAGCTCCACAAATGCCTTTGGGAGATTCTCAAAGCCATTTGTGATGTGTTCTTTTGGCTTTATTTTGCCCTAAACAACATAATTATCACTTGTTTGAGAAAGTTGCTTGTTAGTGGTGGTAGTAACTGACGTCGGAACGTCAGTCACAACCACCACAAACAGTCTTTCTCAAGACTACTCTAACCAACACGAGCAACTTTCTCAAACATGTTATAACACTCGTAGGTTCAAACCATAATTATCAGTAGCATATACCGCGCAGGTGAATAGTCCTTTTCAAGCAATCAGATTGGTTTCTCTAGCTCGGGATATCCAGCATTGTTATATAGGTAGAGTTTCGCTGGATACAACGATGACTGTCATTGGTTGGTTTGTGGTCACATGACCTTAGCTAAATTTCAATGTTTACCGAGCGGGAATAATTGAGAACTTATTGCCTGCTCGGTCAATAAGTTTTCAATTGTTGCCCGCTAGAACTTTGAACTCTTCACGGCATCCTATAAACAAAAGCTTGTTTGGTACGAAAAAAAGAATATTTATAGGTCTTCAAAGCATGTGTGAAGATTAACTGGAGAAATGTATTGCTGTTCTTTTGTTCTGAGACTTATATTTGTTTGGTTGAAGTGAAATTACGGAGCCAGGCGAAATCTTTTCGTAAGTCTTAGCGTTTGTCTTTTATGTACTTTCCCTTGATGAACGTCGAAATTATTCAGCGAAACTCAAGCTATATAAAAAAACACTTAACGTCTGATCCGTCGGGAAACAGTTAGTTTTGTTTTCCCTCGAGTCTCGATGTTTCCCCTCGACTTCGTCTCGGGAAATATCAAGACTCTCGGGAAAACAAAACTAACTGTTTCCCTTGGGAGCAGAATTAAGTGTATATTAGCATATACCGCTCAGGTGAATTATAGTGCTTTTCAAGCAATCTGATTGGTTCCTCTAGCTCGGGATATCCTGCACGGACAGTTTTTTGCTTTGTTTACCGAAGCGGAGATTTTGTCGATAAACAAGGCTGACGTTGTAGAATAACGAGAAAAGTCACCAAAATCAAGTAGAAGAGTGTCCACAGGTAGGTTTCTTTACAATTTTCTAGCCAGCAATATATATTCAAAAGTTGTAAAAACTGTTTTGTCGACATATATCGAGTAGGGCAAGTGCCGTTAGTGCCCAAGTTGCTAGCGGCCGTGTCTTGTATAAACTACCGAAAAATATAAGAATGTTAAACTTGTTATTTCATTTATGAGATATATGCTAAAACAAGCGGCTCGGCGAAGTTCCAGCACTATTCACCTCCACTTCGGTGAATAATTGTTAACTATTAATTATAAAGCTCCGAGTGTTAGAATATAACGACCCCAGAAATTTGTAGCTTAAATTACCTATGGTGTTGAAATAAAGGTGATCAAATCAAATATACATTTTAAAACCAAACCGGGACAATTTTGGAATGGAGCATAAATACTGCTGGGGTGGAGTACAGTATTGGAATGAAGTAGGCGTAGAGTGGAGTGGAGTAAAGCAGATGGGAGAGTAGAGTGAAATAGAGCAGAGTACAAAAGAGTAGACTGAGTGGAATGTAGTAAAGTGGAGTGGTTTGGAATACAGTATAGTCAGAGTAGAATAGAGTGGAGTGGAGTGAGGTTGGGCCGGGTGGGATTGAGGTAGGGTGGATTGGGGTAGGGTAGGGTAGGGTAGGGTAGGGTAGGGTAGGGTAGGGTAGGGTAGGGTAGGGTAGGGTAGGGTGGCGTGGAATAGAGAAGAGTGAAGTGCAGTTTAGTAGAGTGGAGTAGACTGAAGAGCAGCGTGGAGTACTGAAGTGAAGTGGAGCAGAGCAGAGGCAGGGCGAGTGGAGTGGAGTGGAGTGGAGTGGAGTGGAGTGGAGTGGAGTGGACTGGAGTAGCGTTAAGAGTACAGAGTAGAGTAGAGTAGAGTAGAGTAGAGTAGAGTAGAGTAGAGTAGAGTAGAGTAGAGTAGAGTAGAGTAGAGTAGAGTAGAGTAGAGTAGAGTAGAGTAGAGTAGAGTAGAGTAGAGTAGAGTAGAGTAGAGTAGAGTAGAGTAGAGTAGAGTCGAGTCGAGTCGAGTGGAGTGGAGTGGAGTGGAGTGGAGTGGAGTGGAGTGGAGTAGAGTAGAGTAGAGTAGAGTAGAGTAGAGTAGAGTAGAGTAGGGCTGGGGGTAGAGGTAGAAGTAGAGGTAAAGAAAGGTAGAGGTAAAGAGAGGTAGTAGAGTAGAAAGAGAGGTAGAGGTAGAGGTATAGAGTAGAGTTGAGTGGAGTAGAGTTCTATAAGGGATGTGTACAAAAGTTTATAATACAGTAAAAGTAAAAGTAATGGTAATTAGTACTAAATATAGTTCGCTAGTAAACATTTACACATTTACAACAATTACACATTAGCCACAACACTATACACTAACAAAATGACTTGAATAAGAACGTCGACTAAAATAAGGGTTTCTATTTGTGTAAACATTCCTGACTCACCTCTTTTATCCACTCCACAAGTTGTTTCCCAGCGGCGGGAACTTCAGACATCCAACGAGACTGTACAAGTCCCTCAATTTTGATTTGATTTGATATAATTTTGCCCAGAAAATCATCCACTACAGTTGACGTAAAACAGAAATACACGTGTTAATTCAAGCCTGGTTTCCATATTGATTGATTCGAGATAGTTGTAATTGTTGTAATTCAGTCGGCGACTCTACGCCGATCAAGTCTTATTAGTTATTACAATAGTGTAAAGTGTCTAAAAAGCGAAAAATTCGCTGGCATTTTTGTTCAAACCCTGTCTGGGGCTCAGAAATCTTTTCTGAGTATACTTGAGCTTTACCAACGTCTACCAAATGTGAAACGTCTATTACATTACACCGAGCTCGCAAACGTACCACACGCACTAATATACACTTAAATCTGCTCCCGAGGCCGAGGGAAACAGTTAGTTTTGTTTTCATGAGAGTCTAAATGTTTCCCGAGACGAAGTCGAGGGAAACATCGATACTCGAGGGAAAACAAAACTAACTGCATGTTTCCCAAGGGATCAGACATTAAGTGCTTTGTTATATAGCTATATAGAATTTCGCTGAATAATTTCGATGCTTATCAAGGGAAAGTACACAAAAACATTTCGCCTGGCTCCGTAGTTTCACTTCAACCATACAAATATGAGTCTCAGTACAAAAGAACAGCAATACATTTCTCCAGTTAACCTTCACACATGCTTTAAAGACCTATAAGTATTCCTTTTTTCGTACCAAACAACCTCTTGTTTATAGGATACAGCAACCTCGTCCCCAGGGCATTTTGCCTCCACGTTGGGAGGTCGGCGAAAATGGCCCTGGCATCGGCTGGTCAATTCTATAATTGGATTGGCCGGTTTAAAAACTTGATTAATTCAGATACAGTGTAATTTATTCATCAAAATATGAATTGCAATAAATCCACTCTGCGAAGTTCATCCAAAGAATTGTAACGATAGCTTTGGTTAAAGTCAAGAACAACATTAGATATATGTTTCTTCCCGACATTTAAATGTATCCTGGATAATCGTGGGGAGTATCATGATGAATAATGCTAGCCAGTTGCATTTATGATAAAGGTTCACATGAGTGATTCGGCAGAGCATTAAATATTTCTTATTTATTATTCATGTATACGTATTACACAAAAACCAAACACAAAGACCGCATAAATTTTCTTGCCAAAACACCCCAAAATTCTGGGTGTCACGTGACCAGCCGATGCCAGGGCCATTTTCGCCGACTCCCAACGTGGAGGCAAAATGCCCTGGGGACGAGGTTGAGGATACAGCATACCGTGAGGAGTTCAAGGATCTAGCGGGCAACAATTGAGAACTCATTGCCCAAGCAGGCAATAAGTTCTCAATTGTTGCCGGCTCGGTCTACATAGAAATTTAGTTGAGGTTATGACCACAAACCAACCAATGACAGTCATCGTTGTATCCAGCGAAACTCTAGCTATATAACAAGTATACATGTACAACTTATCGTAGACTCCTTGAGCTACAGACACTCAAAGTTTCCCATGGCTGTTTAATTTCTAGAGAAATTTGGACTCTTGGTAACAATGCCTTATGACACACGCAAATAGACAACTAAAAACAATAAGTTCTGTTATATATCTAGAGTTTCGCTGAATACAACGATGACTGTCATTGGTTGGTTTGTGGTCACATGACCTTAGCTAAATTTCAATGTCTATAATGAGCGGGCAATAATTGAGAACTTTTTGCCTGCTTGGGCAATAAGTTTTCAATTGTTGACCGCTAGAACTTTGAACTCTTTACGGTTTCCTATAAACAAATAAAGCTTGTTTGGTAAGAAAAAAAGAATATTATAGGTCTTCAAAGCATGTGTGAAGATTAACTGAAGAAATGTATTGCTGTTCTTTTGTCCTGAGACTCATATTTCTTTGTTTGATGTGAAATTACAGAGCCAGGCGAAATGTCTTGGTAAGTACTTCAGTTTGTCTTTTCGTTTTTGTACTTTCCCTTGATAAACGTCGAAATTATTCAGCGAAACTCAAGCTATACAAAACTCTTAATATGTCTGATCCCTCGGAAAACAGTTAGTTTTGTTTTCCCTCGAGTCTCGATGTTTCCCTCGACTTCGTCTCGGGAAATATGAAGACTCTCGGGAAAACAAAAGTAACTGGTTCCCTCGGGAGCAGACATTAAGTGTATATTATCGTTTTAGCATTAATGATCATTTGCGTACGTCATTATAAGGCAATAATGTTACCAAGAAGCCCAAATTTCTCCAAAAACGAATTAGCCATGCATGGCAATCTTTGAGAGTTCACAGCTCGAGAACTATATACGCCAGATTCTCTTGAAATTTTCAGTAAATGCTCCTGTCATGCTCTTCTGATGATTAAACTGATAAAAAAGTGCCAACAGGTTTTTCACTTCGTAGACACTTCCATTTTCATAGACTAAACATGCACTCAAAAAAGTATGCTTTCTTACGCTTTACTGGGTCCGATTGATTGTACACTGCGATTGCACCGCAAACAGCAACACGGCCAAATTGATTCATTTGTTTAATCACTGTTGAAAATCCTGGGCCACCAACCTATAATTATAGGTAAAAATATGCTAACATTGAAGTAAAGGAGAGAGAAAACGCAAAAATTACTGGAAGTACGTAGGGTAGCACGGGTAGCGTGTGCTGTTTGCGCGCCGCCTTTCACCAAAAGTTAAGCCCGGTTAGTAATTGGATGGGTGACTGCTTGGGAATGACCCGTTGCCGAGCTTGAAACTAATGTGAGTAGAGTTGTAGTTGATTTCTCCTGTGCTTCCTTCCTCCGTAGTGGTAGTCATGTTCAACAGGAGTATTTCTCGTAATTCGCCCGAGAAAGAAAGAAAGAATGAAAGAAAGAAAGAAAGAAAGGAAGAAAGAAAGAAAGAAAGAAAGAAAGAAAGAAAGAAAGAAAGAAAGAAAGAAAGAAAGAAAGAAAGAAAGAAAGAAAGAAAGAAAGAAAGAAAGGAAGGAAGGAAGGAAGGAAGGAAGGAAGGAAGGAAGGAAGGAAGGAAGGAAGGAAGGAAGGAAGGAAGAGAGAGAGAGAGAGAGAGAGAGAGAGAGAGAGAGAGAGAGAGAGAGAGAGAGAGAGAGAGAGAGAGAGAGAGAGAGAGAGAGAGAGAGAGATATTCACAAAACACTTACATTTTCAAAAAACATATCAATTCCTTTTGGGCAAGCTGATTTCAGGGCTTCCGCAAGAGAAGATACGGTTTTGTAGTTGAATACTTCATCGAACCCAAGGCTCTTGCAGTAGGTAACCTTCTCCTCGGAGCCTGCACTACCTACAACTCTACAACCTTTGATCTTCGCAATTTGACCAACCACTGCTCCAACTGCACCAGCCGCACTGTTCACGTATAATGTTTCGCCTTCTTTTGGATTACAAAGTTTCAAGAGTCCAAAATACGCCGTCAAACTAATGAGGAGAGAATTGTTACGATCTAGAAACTTTACATCAAAGCTCATCCGTTAATTCCCCTCCCTATTAAGTGCTCTTTTTATTAAGTCCCTTCTCTATGATACTTCTCCCCTCTATTAACACTCTGAAGCCTAAGGCCAGACGATTTTATTCAGCACAGGGAGAGGTCCAGGCCTCAAAGTATTAAGCCTCACTCCATTAATTCTCCTATTAATTCTAATTAATTATTCTCTTTATTAAGCTCCTTCTCTATTAAGCCTCCTCTCCATTTAGCTTCCTCTCTATTCAGCTCAATCTCTATTAAGCCTCCTCTCTATTTAGCTTCCTCTCTATTAAGTCTCCTCCCTATTAAGCCTCCTCTCTATCAAGCCCATCTCTATTAAGCCTCCTCTCTATTCAACTCAATCTCTATTAGGCCTCCTCTCTATTAGGCCTCCTCTCTATTAAACCTCCTCTCCATTAAGCCTCCTCTCTATTAAGCCGTTCTCTATCAAGCCCATCTCTATTAAGCATCCTCTCTATTAAGCTTCCTCTCTATTAAGCCTCCTCTCTATCAAGCCCATCTATTAAGCCTCCTCCCTATTAAGCCCCTCTCTACTACGCCCCTCTCTATTAAGCCTCCTCTCAATTAAGCCCCCTCTTTATTAGGCCCCTCTGTATTAAGCCTTCTCTCTATTAAGCCTCCCCTCTATCAAGCCTATCTCTATTAAGCCTCCTCCCTATTAAGCCTCGGTCTTCATATATCGTAATTCATCGCCGATCATTGGCGATACAGCTTTGCGATGAATTGCGATGAAATAGAATTATGAAAACCGACAATCGGGGACAATCCCCGATTAACGGCGATCATCGCAAGAACCAAAAAAATTTGTTTCCCCCGATGATCGCCGACTGTCGCCGATGAATTAAGACAAGCAAAACAAATGACAACCGAAATCCGATGAAATAAGACAAATTAGGACCCAGTCTCTGGAAGAAAACCAAGCACTTCAACCATGCATAAAATTGCCATGATTCTCCGGTTCTTCCCATGTCTCAAATATTTTTCGCACCCAGAAACTCTTCTTTCTCTATTTCTTACACAGTACCAGCGCTATGACGAGTGAAAGCCTCATATAGAGTAATAATCTGTTGTTTAGGGGGCGCCCATTTTGACAAAAAATATTATTTTCCCGCATTGATCGGTTATCGACAGCGACTGTCTGGGGATTGTCTGGGATGATCGCCGATCATCCCGATTAGGGATGAGTCGATCAATGAAAATCACATTTACCGATCCGATAAATTCCGATCCGATTTACGATCTGATTAGCCGATTTATCGGTGCTTACCGATATTTGTCAACAGAAATTCCTGACACTTGAATTTGCGGCAAAACACTAGCAAAACATAACATTGTATATTGTTTGGCAAAGATAACGTGATCATTAACCATCAGCAAGAACGGAGTTTAAGTTGAAATATGATGATGAAAAATGCGATTGATGAAAGTCGGAAAAAAAAGTTTCACAAAACAAGAAATACGACGTGTTAAACATGATGCACTTATCAAATTAAATTTGACTGTTTCTTTGTGGAATCACTATAACTTAGCGTTTTTCTTAAAAAAGAAAATGAAATTCACAAGTATAAAACCCAGGATAGTATTTATCGGACCACCGATATATGTCGATGTGATCGGCCGATAAACGATCAGCCTGAAAGTTGCCGATTGTCGGCTTCTACCGACTAATTTCCGATTATCGGCTCATCCCTAATCCCGATCGTCGCAAATGTGAGCATCGGCGATGATCGGCGATGAAATGCGACAAATGAAAACCGGACTTTAAGCCACTCCCTATGAAGCCTCCTCACTATTAAGCCCCCTCTTTATTAAACCCCTCTCTATTAAGCCTCCTCTTTATTAAGCCCCTCTCTATTAAGCCTTCTCTCTATTAAGCCCCTCTCTATTAAGCCTCCCTCTATTAAGCCTCCTCTCTATTAAGCCTCCCTCTATTAAGCCTCCTCTCTATTAAGCCTCTCTCTATTAAGTCTCCTCTCTATTAAGCCTCCTCTCTATTAAGCCTCCTCTCTATTAAGCCTTCTCTCTATTAAGCCCCTCTCTATTAAGCCTCCCTCTATTAAGCCTCCTCTCTATTAAGCTCCCTTTCTATGAAGCTCCCTCTCTAATAAGCCTCCTCTCTATTAATTAACCTCTCTATTAAGCCTCCTCTCTATTAACCTCCCTCTCTATTAACCTCCCTCTCTATTAACCTCCCTCTCTATTAACCTCCCTCTCTAATAAGCCTCCTCTCTATTAAGTCACCTCTCTATTAAGCCTCCTCTCTATTAAGTCACCTCTCCATTAAGCCTCCTCTCTATTAAGCTCCCTCTATATTAACCTCCCTCTCTATTAACCTCCCTCTCTATTAAGCATCCTGTCTATTAAGCTTCCATCTATCAAACCATTATCCTTGTCTATTAAGCTCCCTGTCTATTAAGCCTCCTCTCTATTGAGCCTCCTCTCTATCAAGCCTCCTCTCTATCAAGCCTCCTCTCTATCAAGCCTCCTCTCTATCAAGCCTCCTCTCTATTAAGCTTCCTCTATATTAACCCTCCTCTCTATCAAGTCCCCTCCTCTCTGTTAAACCTCCTCTCTATTAACCATCCTCTCTATTAAGCCTCCTCTCTATTAAGCTTCTCCTTCTATTAAGCTCTCTCTCTATTAAGCCTCCTCTCTATTAAGCTTCTCCTTCTATTAAGCCCTCTCTCTATTGAGCCTCCTTCTCTAATATATTAAGCCCTCTCTCTATTAAGCCTCCTCTCTATTAAGCCTCCTCTCTATTAAGCCTCCTCTCTATTAAGCCTCCTCTCTATTAAGCCTCCTCTCTATTAAGCCTCCTCTCTATTAAGCCTCCTCTCTATTAATTAGCTTCTCTTTCTATTAAGCCCTCTCTCTATTAAGCCTCCATTCTCTATTAAGCCCCCTCTCTAATATAAGCCCTCTCTCTATTAAGCCTCCTCTCAATTGAGCTCCCTCTCTAATTAAGCCCCCTTTATTAACCCCTTCTCTATTAATCATCTCTCTATCAATCCCCCTTTTAACCTCCTCTCTATTATCTCCCCCTCTATTGATCCATTCTCTATTAACTCTCTCTCTATTAAGTGCCTTTTAATGCCACCAGTCAAACATTGGCACACGTCGTTGTAAGTTCTGCTAGTTCCCACTCCTTTTCACTAGCTCACATAGTAGTTTTTATGGTGACAGAACACAAAAGACTTGCACCGACTTGTGTGTTTTGTATTCAAATGTTTCACAAGCTCTCGCAAGTTGGAGAAAACTTGCGATGAAATTTGAACAAGATCAAATTAGATGCAAGCTAACGCAAGGCACTGCAAGTCACTGCAAGTCATTGCAAGCTCAGGTGGTCAAACGAGACACAAGTATATAAGCACAAGCTAAAACTTGCAATGACTTGCATTCTCATTTGATTAGGGCTTTAAGTCCCCTTTCAATAAACCCCTCAAGAGAGCCCCCTCTCTTCCACTAATAGAGTGTTACAGTCAGTCTATCACCAGATCACCACCATACATAATACATACCCTGGCATGCCAGCTGCACCAAGACCAGTTGAGAGAGAAAGACCTTGAAGGAAATCCATTTTTGTCAGCTTACTAGTGGGCATAACAGCACGTGTTCTACAACCCATTGGTCCAACCACAATAGTGCCTAATGGAAATCCTTCATCTTTACTTTCAATGACTCTAAAATTGATTGAAATAAATGTCTCATTGGGCAATTGTTACATCTTTGAGTGACCAATAAATATTACTCAATTTTCTTGGCAATATGTTGGTTTAAATCTCAGTCATGCATGCATTTGTGCCAAACATTAAAAAGAAATTACAGTACATGTACATGTACATGTATACTCCACTGCTTCATACAAGTGCATTAGTAAAATTTGTTACTTGAGTGTATGGGTATGTTTGAAATATATACTGCAAACAAAATTTATTGCTAAAAACCTAAAATGATGATCGAAGTAAAGAAGTTTCAAACAATTTGTGGGCATTTATTTTTTTTGAACTCTCTCACATTTATACTAGAATCAGACAACTCGGACTGATTTTCTATATAGTCCACTTAATTGCTCGGTGCACCAGGTTTTAGGTACACTTTCATGATGATCATCGATGAATACCAGGTACGTATTAAGACTATATATTGTATATTATTTTCATATAAAAAATTAAAATTTTACTTACTATAGAAAAGTTACTTTATTTCTTTTGGAATTCCCATTCATGCAACTTCCTATAGGAAAGTTTGTTCCTATAGGAATTTTATTTTCCTATAGGAATTCCTATCTAGATCCTACAGGATTTTTTCATAAGGGTGTCTCTGGGCAATTCCTGGATCACAACTCAGAAGGTGTCAAGAAAGCTCTGCTCTCAGGGTACTATATTATACATGTTATATGACACAGCTCATTATACACCTAGTATTATTATACTTACTTCCCAGCAACAAAAAGATTCATCATGTCATCACCTTCCTTCAAATGAGTTGCCGTATATGGTCTAAAACATGATAAAATGGGTCAACTCAAGCTTCTTTCTAGGATTTCAAGTTTTCACGACAATAAAAGAAACATCGAGAATCAAGAAAAAAACAAAGCTATATACTGTAATTAGTTTCCTGAGCCCCAAAGCTAGGGATCCCACATGTTGTTTTTTTTATTATTGATTCACCCATATTTTACAAACAAAAAAGAAATAAAGTAAATTAAGTGTTCTGCAGTTTTTGGGCTAGAGGTCTATTTGAAACCTTTACAGGCTTTTTGTTAAAGACCCCTAGTTTAGTTCAGTAATTAACATATTTACATTGATCAGGAACAGGTTATTGTCTGATCCCTAATGGATTGGAAACCAGTTAGTTAACGTTTTGTTATCTAATTGACCATATTAAATTAAAAGCATACATGTACATGTATAATACAGTACCTCATGAATGGATCAATGGCAAGACAATGAACTTCACATAACACCTCTACAAAAACAAAAGGTACATGTAAACAGGGACGTAGCCAGGGGGGAGCCGTGGCCCCCCCTTTTGATATAAAACAACAGACATATAACTACAAAACTGATGCAATATGCCATTGTGTCAGGAAATAAACTGTAAACAGTGTATTCAATCTGAGTGTATGCATTTTGAGTATCTATGTGACATTTGCGTGTTTTGAGTATTTTATATGACGTTTTTTAACCTAAATTTAGAGTCTGTAAGATCTTCCTCCAAAAGCCAGGGAATGGCATTTCAGCGACTCTCGATTTCAAAATTTCCCAGGGGAGCATGCCGTGCCCCCGGACCCCCCTAAAAATTTATTTTGATTTTGGCTCCCCCCTTTCAAAATCCTGGATACGTCCCTGCATGTAAACTTGTGTATTGTTTTACCAGGGCAGGGGCAGATTTAGGGGGGGGGGGGTGGATTGGGTGGCTAGCCACCCCCCTCTTTGGTCTAGAAAAAATTAATAAATGACCCTATAAATATTGATGCGCCTTCGTTGAGAGCTGTAAAAGAGCTGAAAAGTACAAGTATGTAACCCAAATACATAACTTTTTTCTACTGCTGAGTGCTCAAACGTGCTGCCAAAAATGGCTCTCAAAATGCTTGAAATGCCATTTCAGAGACCCAAGAACTCAACCAGACCCCCCTAGAAGACTCGGGCTTCGGCCACCCCCCTTTCAACAATCCTAGATCCGCCCCTGCAGGGGTTGCATGCAAACACTCGAGAACATCACAAATCACTAATGGCCAATATTACCTCGTTATTTTCGTTGTTCTCTCGTGTTGTAAAACATTCAAAAGCAATAAATTATTCTCTCATGTTTTACAAACACCCGAGAACAATAAAAATACTCCCACTCGTTTATGAAATAAGGGCCTGTTTATATGAACCGGGACCTTGGTACCTTGTCTTGTAAACATTCTTCCGTATCGTCCGTGTCAAGGTTAGATTTCTGTGGACTTTGCAGTATTCGCTTCCATTCCACAACGGTACGCCATTTTCTGCTTCGCTACAGCGAACGATAATATCGTCTATAACTGTCTGGTTAACACGAATCACTTCACGTTCGGCTTTGAGGTAGGGTTCACGATAAATACAGAAGTGTTGAACTGTATTCACGGTGGACGTTTCACTACGATTGGAGACCAATTCCAGATCGAGTTCGTCAAGTAATGCTAAACTCGCATCTCGCAAATCACTAATGGCCAATATTACCTCGTTATTTTCGTTGTTCTCTCGTGTTTGTAAAACATTCAAAAGCAATAAATTATTCTCTCATGTTTTACAAACACCCGAGAACAATAAAAATACTCCCACTCGTTTATGAAATAAGGGCCTGTTTATATGAACCGGGATGTCCCGGTGTACCGGGATGTCCCGGTGTACCGGGATGTCCCGGTTGCCCGGGATGAATTCCAGGTGCTTACTTTGTGTTTCGCGCACGAATATTTTTTTCTCTGACCCTGACCCTGAAAACACCCTAATCCTCAAACCTAATCCTAATCCCAATTCTAATTCTACCCCAACCCAACCCTAATTCTACAATATTAGAAGTTATTTCACTTTTATTCCGTGTTTTGTTGTTAGACCTGACCGTTTGGACGAAATTCTGACCGTAAATTAATATTCAAAGTTGCAAGCATTGTAGTTCAGTAAACTTCATCCCGGTGTGCCGGGATGTCGCGTTTATATGGAAAAAAATCTGTCCCGGTGTTACACCGGACCATATAAACGGGCCGTTATATTACTTTGATAATTAAATTTCAATGCCCGATTATTCACAGTTCGAGGTCCTTCTGCACACGTCAAGTGGAAGATATTTCAACAAGTACATGCAGTAGAAATAAAACGGTTATAAACTATTTTCAATTGACTATTTTAATAAGTAAAGTAGAACGTGTGCTGTGTATTAAAGTTGCATGCAGTGCTTTGGAGCTGGTGAACCACCGAACCAACGACCGAAGTACTGCGTTTCGAGCAAAGCCATTTCACGTTTCACTCGATAAAGTGCTCCGCGATCGAAACGTCAGAATTTCGTTACTAGAAATCCACAAGTGACGGCGCGCTCATTGCTATATTCCGTCTTCACTAAAATGATTTTAGGAGAGTAAACATTGCAACATACAGTACCTCCTTGCTTGAGCGGCGGAAGTTCTTCCTCCACCATCTGCAAATCAGTAAGTTTGGGCATATCTTGAAACTTGTGAGCGTAAATAAACTTTTTGCCCTTCATCTCTTGTCTTTTGGCGTATAAACTAGTAAAGTACGAGGCAAGGGTACTGTTATTAGTGTAGACTACAGGACTACACGTGTGAACCCGATGAGCTGTTCAAACTATTGTGCAACAGTAAAAATATCAATTAACAACGCCAAATTGTCAATCAAAGTAAAAGTGCACTCAGAAAAGTAAATAAAAGTTATATTGCAGGTTATATTATTAGCCGTGTTTGAGTGACGCTCTCATTTGTTCGTGCTTTTATATTACATTTAAGAATAGAAAAAGTGTGAACCGACGTCGAAATTAACATCAATAGACTAGCCTCATCCACAGGCAAGTAGGGTCAGTAGGCAACTCTGTGGTAGCCTGCGGGCAGGCCCTCCTGTTGCTGTGCAATGTGGGCCTGCAACAAAGCATGATGCTTTTTCGTCACTCGCGGCCGTCAGAGGCCGCGAGTTTCTATTGGCGAACAAAATTAATGCAGAATAAATTATTTTTAAAGTTATTGTTTACGGACTTCAACAATGCATGGAGTGAGACATATTTCAACAAGACGGCTATTAAAGACGCCGTAGCTCTTAATATTTTTAAAACACATCGCTGTGGAACAAAAGAAAAGAAATAGCAAAGTAGATCCAGGTTGAAACTCGGTGAATCTCTCTGTCTGTCAGTGTCTGGCTTTATAATACAGAAGCAAGTGTCATCACTTTTATCACAAATCGAGCCCCATGTGTCGCCTTGACTCAATAATAATGTGCCGTTCAAAAGTACGTCAAACATATTAATAAGAGGAGATTACACATTCACTTAATTCGTGTAATAAAGATTATTGCTGAATGAGGTAAGCTCTTTTTCAAACGAGGTTTCTTTCTGCCATTAATAAATGTCTGCTATTGTCTGGAACTTTATAATTGATATATTATCCAATTTGTGCGCCAGTGTGTCTAGTATTATTTATATTATCGAAACCGACTGGCTCGAGGCTACCAGTTATTCAGTTCAGAATGGCCCAGTTTTTTAACTCAACAGCCAGAAGGAAAGTCTTGCTAAATTTGATGAAAACACTTGAATTTCTGAACTATTAATATGTCGCCGTTTAGACTATAATGATACGCACCTGGTTCTATATGTTGGCTATCTTTGAAAGCGTCTGAAAGTGTCTATATGTTCATTTAAGTTAGGTTTTCGCACCTTCCCTAGCTACGAAGGAGCGTAACTCATTTCATGTTCGTTCGTATACAGCAGTTCGTGAAAGTCTTCGTTTTGACCTCTTGCAACTTGCACATTTACACGAGAAGCGCTATCTTGACGATATTCTGTCGCCATCACCTGGATCAGTGAATGCCGTTCAGTGAATCACAAACACCTAATCTCGAATAACGATTTGTCAATGTTTCTGTACAAAATCAAAGTTATGTTCGTCTTCCACAAATTAGAGATAGCAAACTTATAAAGCTAAGATCTGAGGTTGTCATGACCCAATCTTTAAAGTACATTCAATTTGATTCAAACTGAGACGTTTATAGCATGCATCGCTAAACTGTTTCGCTACATGTTTTTAGTCTAAAGTTGAATATTTTGAACTCCTAACTACATACCCGATAATCGTTAGATGCGTTACATTGCTTCTGGCTTTCTTATAAACAGATTTTGAGTTTCCAGTAACGAGTATAGTTGATAGTGTGAAATTTACATCTTCGGATTGTGCTTTGAATGAGGGTTTTTACACAGACTTCCGGAAGAATGTGATTGGTTTGATTCGCGACATTTGCATATTAATTAAGTGGGCGTTATCGATTTACCCCTAGGATTGTTGCAGGCTCTCATTTCACAGCGCCACGTTGAGAGAGCCTGCTCGCAGGCTAACTCTGTGGCTTCCCAACGGGTTCTCTGTGGTATCAATAGACCACTTGCACTCAATACATATGCCCCTTAATAGTGGAGGACAAATCTATATATAAACACTTATAATTCTGCACTTCGCCATAGAATTCATTCATTATTCATAACGTGATTGATTGTGGGATGTGCTGCTCAGCAGGGTAGCGTTTTTGCCATTTTAGTCTGGATCGGGTATGTTTTTCAACATTACTACCATTTTTTCCCATTTGGTCTGGAACTGGGTCGCCAAAATATTCAATTCCTTAGACTTAGTGACTGGAACAGGGTAAGTCTAATAAGTACTTAAAAAGTAAATAAAAGTTATTATGATTGGTAAGGGGTGGACCATTAGAAATCAAGGGAGGGGTGTGTGAAAAATATGCATGTGTGCATGAATTTTTCTTCAGCTTAAATTCCCTGCAGGATTTCTTTTTTCAGTGTGCAAGCTGTGCAGGGATTTTTTAATTAAGGATATTAATAGGGTTATTTAATTAAGCCATACGCGAAAGGACGTGGCACTTTATAAAAACAGCGAGAAGTGGCCTGCAAATACAAGTACAACTAGCTATCATATTGAAGCGGTGAATAGCGGCTTGCACGCTATTAAAAAGACGATGATGATAAATATCATTGTTCAAAAGTAGTATTTCTCTGTGCTTTGAAGAGTGAACCACTCAATAAAAAGTTGCACAAACTCATGCATAACGACATAATATTAAACCAGCCACTTTGGAAACATAAATTCAAGAGAGAAATAAACAGAATGAGATAAAAGAAATCTCTGAGGGGTTGAAGGGCGTCCTCCAGTGCACTTTTTCAGGTCTGTTCCCATCTGCTGTCACTCCCAAAGTCTAAATTTGTTTAAATTTTTATTTCCAATTTTTATTTTTTATTTCAGAGATAATAAATATATATGAAATAAGGAATTTTTTTTTTACAATGAATAATAGATAGTTTGCAGTGTTTGAAACTACCTGAAGTTTCTAAATGGTATATTTGACTGTTTAATCAGTGAGCTTTTCCTTTTTATCATGTGATAAATCACATGGTGCACTTTGCTTGCACGAATTTTTTTGTTGTTGTTGATCGTTTGCACGATGTTTTTTTCTTTATCATTTTCCTTGCACGAACTCTTTTTTGGTAATTGTCACCACACGCCCCCCCCCCCCCCCCTAACTATATGCTTTTTAGTTACTTTTATATAAAGTCTGACAACTACTGTGGACCAACCGTCAACTTCGAAATTAAATTGATATCTTTATATAAACAGTTATACCTCTGCACTTTAATAACAACAGAATTAATTAAATATTTAATATCATAACGTGATGTGATTATTGTGCAAGAGGTCCCGTTTGCTGAATGCCTCCCTTGAAATCAGTCTGGCTTTTGATTAATATAGACAGAGTCTTAAAAACAACAACATCGCATGAAAAAGTTAATCAACAATGTGTTAACCCTTTCATGTATGGCTTTCGCACACGTTTTCCCGTTGATGAGTAAAATCGTCTGGCGTCAGAGTCAGAAAAAGATAAGTTGTTTCACAACAACAATGCGCATGAATGAAAGAATTAAATAGAGAAGAAAATCACCACATGATTAACAGTCTAAATGCGGTTTTCCACTAGAGGACATTTGTCGGCCGACTCGACATTTTTCTTTTGTCTTGGCTAATTAGTTCCACTCGAGAGCTTGCGAGACAAAAGAAAATGTCGCTTCGCGCGACATTTTTAATTTCGCCTAGTGGAAAACCGCCTTAATAATGGAATCACATTGCAGCATAGCAGGCTGTCTCACTGTCTGTCTGTCTGTCTGTCTGTCTGTCTGTCTGTCTGTCTGTCTGTCTGTCTGTCTGTCTGTCTGTCTGTCTGTCTGTCTGTCTGTCTGTCTGTCTGTTCGTTCGTTCGTTCGTTCGTTCGTTCGTTCGTTCGTTCGTTCGTTCGTTCGTTCGTTCGTTCGTTCGTTCGTTCGTTCGTTGATATATTGGTTGGTTGATTGGTTAGTGATATATTGGTTGGTTGATTGGTTGGTTGATCTGGTTGGTTGGTACTTTTGTTGGTTGGTTGGTTGGTCGGTTGATATATTGGTTGGTTGGTTGGTTGGTTGGTTGGTTGATATATTGGTTGGTTGATTGGTTGGTTGATATATTGGTTGGTTGATTGGTTAGTGATATATTGGTTGGTTGATTGCTTGCTTGCTTGGTTGATCTGGTTGGTTGGTACTTTGGTTGGTTGGTTGGTTGGTTGGTTGGTTGATATATTGGTTGGTTGATTGGTTAGTGATATATTGGTTGGTTGATTGCTTGGTTGGTTGGTTGGTTGGTTGGTTGGTTGATCTGGTTGGTTGGTTGATCTGGTTGGTTGGTTGGTTGGTTGGTTGGTTGGTTGGTTTGTTGGTTGGTTGGTTGGTTGGTTGATTGATATATTGGGTGGTTGGTTGGTTGGTTGGTTGGCTGGTTGGTTGGTTGGTTGATATATTGGGTGGGTGGTTGGTTGGTTGGTTGGCTGGTTGGTTGGTTGATATATTGGTTGGTTGGTTGGTTGGTTGGTTGGTTGGTTGGTTGGTTGGTTGGTTGGTTGGTTGGTTAGTTAGCTAGTTAGTTATAGTTGTTCATGCGCCCAATCATTGGAAACATAAGAAGCATTTGTTGTAGTAGGTAAAAGGATGAACATTTAATTATAATACTGGAAACAAGTCATGCATACATTTTGTTACAAAATTCGGTTCAAAAAGAACTTTTGATCTCTACTTACAAACACTGGTTATTTCCTGTCCTGTTATACATCAATATTTCTTACTGGATCGCAACACACATGCTTATTACTGTATATATAAACGCTGATATATATCAAACTTATTCTTTTTGATTCATTCTTCCAAACCCTCGTGCTTTATCAGTTCTGATCATAATTTAATTGGGACTATAACGACATCTCTTCCTGACTGTTATTACACTAGCCTGCCTTTTAGCCCTCGCATTTGCCTTCACTTGTCGCTATGTTTCGTGCCGTAACTCCACCAATATATATTGCATAACTTTGTCCATTAGGATTGGACAGTCATCTAATCTAAAACAATAATAATGATAATATGATGAGCTGTAAGTATACAATGTCTAGTACGTATCGGTATAATAGTTTTGTCAATGATAATTTCTCTAGAAATAATTGTTCTCAAACTCATTAATAATCCATGAATTACTTCTTTGAACGTTTTCATGGCGATAAAGTAATATAAATAAGTTTTGTGGAAACACCAAAGAAATAATACGAGCAAAGAAATAAGCAAAGAAATATTTAAGCAAAGAAATATTTTACGTGGTGTTTCCACAAAACGTATCTATAATCCATGAATTATCGCAGCCAATCCGTGAACGTATTGCATGAGTTTTGATACCCGGCAATGAAAACCTGTAGCAAACTTCGTAGTGAACTGGATCACATTTCTTATTAATCTGTATACTGAAATCAATGAAGAAGACACCATAAATCGCGATGCGAGTACTCGTTTGAGAAGCAAGATCAAACACTCGTTTATTGGGACTCCAAATAGCTCGAAAACAATAAAACCTCGGGGCTACGCCCCCGGTTTTCATTATTTCGGAACCCATGATGAAACTCGTGTTTGATCAATTGGTTATAGTAATTTTCTTTCAAAGAACAACGGTTGAACGACAAAACGAATCGGTAAAACAGCCAAGCGAAGATTCTCAGCTCCAGACAGTCACAGTGTGTTGGTAACGATAAAATTAAGGTATTGCCGCTCCTTTTCTGGTCGAAAACTTCGAATTTCTTGACTGAATGCTTCTCAAACTTCTTTGAGTTTTCAAATATAGCCAAAACATCCTCAACCATTTGAAAGACGACAAAGTCAAGTATACGCGGCTTCAACCATGCATCTTCTTGACAAACAACTCGGTATAAATAAATTTGGTACACCTTGGTTATCACCATCCCACGAGAGTTTAGATGAGAAGTCATATGAACAACTCGAGCTCGTGTCCCACCGGCATATCCAAACACTACATTGTTTTCTCGTGTTTGGATATCCCAGTGAAACACTCGCTCTCGTTGTTCATATATTACTTCAAAAATCTGTTTCTCATTATATATCATTACAGACATCTCTTCAAGCATAATTTGAGTGGATTCATTACTAGCGCGAGAAGAAGAATTCAATGGAAACACGTTTGGTCAGGGTCTATATATCAGCCAAATCAATAAAGAGGCCTTTTAATTATATCCACCATAGTCAATCGAGAAATGGTCTGGAAACTCGGCAAACATCAAAGCACCTATAATGAGCTGTGATTTTACGTTGAACCGTACCTTACACCGTGCACATCCTTTGTTTTAGGTTTATTAATATTTAAATAGCACGGTTGAGTGATTGAACTGAAACGTTGCTATTGGACAATTTGTTCGTTATACTAAAATACAATGTGTTCAGTGACCGTACACCGTGCACAAAAATGCATAAAAGCGAACAAAAAGATAGACCAAAGACTTTAGCTGAGTTTCCAGACCATGTCTCGATTGACTATGTAGGCCTATCCACGAGCCGGGTGAGCCGTTCAAAACCCAGGTCAACGCACGTTGGCGAGGTGTGAAAATGAAAGATTTTCAGTTTCTTCATGAAAAATCGTATAATCAATAAATGTCAGACATAGTATTATAAAAACACCTACCAACGCCTTATTTGTGTTTGCTTCCAGTAGGTGTAGAACCTGTATCGTCCAAGTTATCCAACAATGCAGTCATCACTTTAAGTATATATATGATTAATACAGTTATAAAATCACTGAAAATTCCATTGCCTTCCCTCTTCAAGCAAAATTCTCTTCGTCGTCCACGATATCATCATCGTCCCAAGCATTCTCGCCATAATCACTGTCGCCATCATAAGTTTCAAATTCCAGTTTAACAAACTCCAGGAGATCTTCCTCTTGCTGATGTTTCATCCGAGCAAGCTAAATAAATAATTCAACATTTTAGCATCAAACCAACCCTTTGTAATTTAGAAAATTTGTATCTTTGTCTCCGCCGGAAGCTTGTTTATCTGTCTGTCTGTCTGTCTGTCTGTCTGTCTGTCTGTCTGTCTGTCTGTCTGTCTGTCTGTCTGTCTGTCTGTCTGTCTGTCTGTCTGTCTGTCTGTCTGTCTGTCTGTCTGTCGGTCGGTCGGTCGGTCGGTCGGTCGGTCGGTCGGTCGGTCGGCAGGTCTGTCTGTCTGTCTGTCTGTCTGTCTGTCTGTCTGTCTGTCTGTCTGTCTGTCTGTCTGTCTGTCTGTCTGTCTGTCTGTCTGTCTGTCTGTCTGTCTGTCTGTCTGTCTGTCTGTCTGTCTGTCTGTCTGTCTGTCTGTCTGTCTGTCTGTCTGTCTGTCTGGTGGTAGTCGTGGTGTTGCTAATGTTTTATTGTTGATAATGTTCATGTTGTTGTCGTCGTTGCTGCTAAACCATCGACTCCATCTTAACCCTATAGCACCCCTACCCTCCAAAATTTCTGCTTCCGCCTTAAAAACAATTCAATGGCATGTTCTCTTATTAATCCCATATTCTCCAAAAACAGCGTTTCTTATTCAACACTCTCTTTTCTTGAGATCAAAACTCAGACTACTTTTCTTCACTTACCCTCTTACGAACCAATTCTCTTCGTCTTTCCTGATACAGCTGCCGCCTGACCGTCGTCCTTAACATCCGTTCCCTGTTCTCCTCGAAAGTCTTCAGTTTCCTCTCCAGGACGTTTCGCTGCATATCGGCCATCTTCACCTGTCCGTCCTTCACCACATCACCTCTGCTCTCGCTGGCTTTCTTCGCCACTTCTACTCGCTGGTTAAGCATTTCCTTTCGACGACTCGTCGCGGCTTCCATCTTTTCAAAGACCTGCTCTTTCCCTTCAGTCATTTCTTTCAACCTGTCTTTGTGAACGTCTCGTTTCAGCTTGGTGCCCTTCACTGCGGCTTGTACTCGTCGGTCGATGACTTCATGACGACGGACTGCGGCTGCCTCGATCTTCCAATCCACATGCTCTTTCACTTTGGTCACCTCAAACTCTCTATCCTTCATCACATCTTTCCTTGGCTGGCACAACCTCTGTGCAGTCTGGACGCGCTGGGTTAGAATCTCATCCCTTCGAGCAATGGCCTCTCCGATTCTTTTAACGCTTTTCGCATGACATTTCTCTTTCGCCTCCAAAGAATCTTTTTGTTTCTGAGTGGAAGGCGAGCGCCGTTTAGCAGACTGAATTCGTTTTGCAATACTCTCATTCCTTCTCCTTTCCGCGTCTCGTTGCTTCTCGAGGATCTTCACTTGGTCTACCTCTGCCTTTTGTTTCATTGCGAATCGCCGCGGCGCTGGAGTCTGGCACCTATCCTTTTCTCCTTCGCTGATAGTGAAAGCCAACGATGCCTTCACAGATTTCTCATCTGGCTTCAATAGCGCTGCCATCTCACTCTCAATGTTCTTCATTTCGGTCTGTACGTCGACCTTACCCGAGTCGTAAGTCAAACGGGCTGGTTGAGTCCAGGACGTGCTAGGTACATCTCGCAGCGCCCAATATGGAGTACTTTCAACAGACTCGCTTTTGGCTGGTTCTTCAACATCTGAGCTGAAACAAGTCGATGGAACTTTGCTTGAAGTTTGTGGGTTGAACTCGATGTCTCTCGTCTCGGTTTTCTTTTTGGCAGTTTTTGTTCGAACAGTTGCTAGAAAGAAACAAAATTAGGTTAAAGATAATCTGTTGTTGTTGGTGGTGGTGGTGGTGGTGGTGTTGGTGGTGGTGGTGGTGGTGGTGTGTTGTTGTTGTTGTGTTGTGTTGTGTTGTGTTGTGTTGTGTTGTGTTGTGTTGTGTTGTGTTGTGTTGTGTTGTGTTGTGTTGTGTTGTGTTGTGTTGTGTTTGTTGTTGTGTTGTGTTGTGTTGTGTTGTGTTGTGTTGTGTTGTGTTGTGTTGTGTTGTGTTGTGTTGTGTTGTGTTGTGTTGTGTTGTGTTGTGTTGTGTTGTGTTGTGTTGTTGTGTTGTGTTGTGTTGTGTTGTGTTGTGTTGTGTTGTGTTGTGTTGTGTTGTGTTGTGTTGTGTTGTGTTGTGTTGTGTTGTGTTGTGTTGTGTTGTGTTGTGTTGTGTTGTGTTGTGTTGTGTTGTGTTGTGTTGTGTTGTGTTGTGTTGTGTTGTGTTGTGTTGTGTTGTGTTGTGTTGTGTTGTGTTGTGTTGTGTTGTGTTGTGTTGTGTTGTGTTGTGTTGTGTTGTGTTGTGTTGTGTTGTGTTGTGTTGTGTTGTGTTGTGTTGTGTTGTGTTGTGTTGTGTTGTGTTGTGTTGTGTTGTGTTGTGTTGTGTTGTGTTGTGTTGTGTTGTGTTGTGTTGTGTTGTGTTGTGTTGTGTTGTGTTGTGTTGTGTTGTGTTGTGTTGTGTTGTGTTGTGTTGTGTTGTGTTGTGTTGTGTTGTGTTGTGTTGTGTTGTGTTGTGTTGTGTTGTGTTGTGTTGTGTTGTGTTGTGTTGTGTTGTGTTGTGTTGTGTTGTTGTACTCTATAACTGTTGTACTGTTGTACTTTTGTGTTGTTGTGTTGTTGTGTTGTTGTGTTGTTGTGTTGTTGTGTTGTTGTGTTGTTGTGTTGTTGTGTTGTTGTGTTGTTGTGTTGTTGTGTTGTTGTGTTGTTGTGTTGTTGTGTTGTTGTGTTGTTGTGTTGTTGTGTTGTTGTGTTGTTGCACTGTTGCACTGTTGCACTGTTGCACTGTAGTACTGTAGTACTGTAGTACTGTAGTACTGCTGTGCTGTTGTACTGTTGTACTGCTGTACTGTTGTACTGTTGTACTGTTGTACTGTTGTACTGTTGTACTGTTGTACTGTTGTACTGTTGTACTGTTGTACTGTTGTACTGTTGTACTGTTCTGCTGTTGTGCTGTTGTTGTTGTATTGTTGTATTGTTGTATTGTTGTATTGTTGTATTGTTGTATTGTTGTATTGTTGTATTGTTGTATTGTTGTATTGTTGTATTGTTGTATTGTTGTATTGTTGTATTGTTGTATTGTTGTATTGTTGTATTGTTGTATTGTTGTATTGTTGTATTGTTGTATTGTTGTATTGTTGTATTGTTGTATTGTTGTATTGTTGTATTGTTGTATTGTAGTATTGTCGCATTGTTTTATTGATGCATTGTTGTATTGTCGTCTTTTGGTATTGTGGTATTTTATTTTTGTATTGTTTTATTGTTGCATCGTCGTATTGTATTATTGTAGTATTGTTGTATTGTCGTATTGTTGTATTGT
>OZ036011.1:395000-567500 GCA_964035015.1 Corallium rubrum
TTGTTGCGTTGTTGCGTTGTTGCGTTGTTGCGTTGTTGCGTTGTTGCGTTGTTGCGTTGTTGCGTTGTTGCGTTGTTGCGTTGTTGCGTTGTTGCGTTGTTGCGTTGTTGCGTTGTTGCGTTGTTGCGTTGTTGCGTTGTTGCGTTGTTGCGTTGTTGCGTTGTTGCGTTGTTGCGTTGTTGCGTTGTTGCGTTGTTGCGTTGTTGCGTTGTTGCGTTGTTGCGTTGTTGCGTTGTTGCGTTGTTGCGTTGTTGCGTTGTTGCGTTGTTGCGTTGTTGTGTTGTTGTGTTGTACCTTGGTCATGTGCTTCTTTGCCCTGCTTGCATCCATAACTGACTTTCTCCGCTTTTGGGGTTTCATCTTTTTTTCCATCCTTCTCTTTTCCTTCAGTTCCCATCCGTGTCCCAAGGTTACCGCAGGAGTTCTTCTGGTCCGGCAACCAGAAGGTCTCAACTGCAGTACCAAGGGACACTTCCTTCTTCTTCCCAGAAACTGGGGTTTTCTCACTTTCTCTTCCACCTTTCTCCTTTTCTTTCTCCATCGTCGTCCCAAGGTTGTTGCTGGGGTTCTTCTGGCCCGGCAACCAGAAGTCCTCGTCAGGAATTCCAAGGGAGACTTTCCTTTTTTCATTCTTCTTCCCAGAAACTGGGGTTTTCTCACTTCCTCTTCCACCTTTCTCTTTTCCTTTCTTCATCGTCGCCGTCGTAACGTTGTTGCTGGGGTTCTTCTGGCCCGGCAACCAGAAGTCCTCGTCAGCAATACGAAGTGGGACTTTCCTTTCCTTCTTCTTCTTCTTCGCAAAAACAGCGGGTTCGTCGTCCAAGTGACCAAACAACTGATCTCTGACGATGAGATGTGCGATATAAGAAGCTCTCATAGACTTGGTCTGAGATTGGGTTGGCTTCTCTTTCAACTTTCGAGGTTCAATCATGTCACTCTTGGATGGCAAAGATTGGATATTTTGTCCATCGTTGCTGTTGTCATCATCTTTCAGCTCATCCCCATCATGACTGCCCGATCCGTTTTCAGGAAGCTTGGCAACAGCTTTAGAATTGCTCTTATCCTTTCGAATCTCTTCAGTTGCAACAACATGACCTGGGCAATTTGGAATGCCGTTTCCATCAATCTTTTCCGGTTCCTCTTGTTTGACACCGAACCACTGAAGATGGCCTTGTTCCAGTTTTTTCGCAATATCTCTCCCTTCACAATTATCTTCATTTCCAATTCCATCTCCCTCGCTGATCACGGCCTTTACAAATCGACTGTTCTCAACAATCCTTTCGCTTTGCCCTTTTTGGTCACATTCGCTTGGCTTCGCCACAGTATTTGCCAAACGTTTCAATGACTCCACATCCCATTCCTTCTTGACCACCCCAACCTTCTCTTCGGGTCGTTGGTAGTGATAAACACACGAGGTCTTCTGAGTAATCAAAGATGAGACTTGGCTAAGATTGGGCCACGACGCTTCTCCACTTCCACGGCGGCTCCCGAGTGGATCTCGAGTTGCAAACGAGAAACCCGAATCAGTGGCAGGTCGTACGACAATCAGTCGGGATTTGGCTCCTGAAATATCTCGACAGGCGTTCGAAAAACTTTCACCATCGCATCCAACTTCGGTTTCTTTCGCCATATTCTTGTCCTTTGCTGCTTCGACTGCATCTCCTTCTGCCTTCTCTTGACCATCTATGGCTTCCGGAACCAATGGTAAGTCCACAATTTCTTTAGCGACATTCTCAACAGATTCCACTTGATTTTCACGATCATCCAGACTGATCCTTCCACCTCTTTCCAATTTCGGATCTTCATCCATCTCCTTCGTCCTATCGACAATTGAGAACATCTTAGCTGTCTCGTCCATCTCCTCCATCTTATCAGCAGCCAACATATAAATGTTACTTGTCTGATTTTCTTGGCTCGAACCACTACTCTCGTACGGTTCCAACGGTCGAACTTTGTCCCGACGATGTTTTCGAGACAGAACACTTAAACACTGACCCATTTTCAAGGTCAAAGATCAATATAAACACTTTTTAAAAGCACACTTTTAGAAACACGTCCTCTACGCACGAAGTGTAGTTGTCAATTGATTAACCAATTATGGGTCGTTAAAGACGTCGCGTTGCCTTGGTGCTATTGTGACGTCACGTAATGAGTAATGCGGTGAAGTCGCGCGCGCGTGCGCGCAACGTAAACTAATTTCGCGCGCTACCTCAAGATGTCCTCTCACTTATTAGGGGCTGTTTATATGGAAGGCGGGACGTTTTTCATCCCGGGTTTACAATTTCACCCTGGAATACCCAGGACGTTCAACAAGCATCTCTAGTTCGTGTTGGACATGTTCGGTATTTCGCTTTTTTTAAGAAAACTAAGCTATTTGGTCGGATAAACTGTACGAATGTTGTAGCCAGATGAATTATCTTTCTTCCAGTATATTTGAAGCTACTACAGTGGTTTATTTCTCGAGAAAACATTCGGAGAAGACAGATTATAATACATACGAAAAATACTCATAATAGCTGCCGCTATTATGATTTGGACATGTTCGGTATTTCGCTTTTAAAGGGAAACTAAGGTATTTGTTCGGATAAACCGTACGTATGTTGTAGCAAGGTGAATTATCTTTCTGCCAATATATCTTATAACTTCTGCAGTGGATTATTTCTTGATAAAACGTTCGGGGTAGACGGACTAGGCAAACTTTGTCAAAATTTTCAGTCAGAATTTTTGCCAAGTCAGCATAATATCGTCCTGGCAAACGTCCCGGCAAAGCGGGACGGAGTGTTTACATGAGAAAAATGATCTTGCATTTGCCGGGATCCCGCTTTGCCGGGACGGGACGAAAAACGTCCCGGGAAAATTATTTCCATATAAACGGAACGGGACAAATAAGAGATATATACATGCATGGCGGGATCCGGCAAACGCCCCGTCCAGCTTCCTATGTAAACAGCCCCTTAGGGCCTGTTTATGTGATCCCGGTATACCGGGATGTCCCGGTTGCCTGGGATAAATTTCATTAATGATAAATTATAACAACTAAATATATATTTACAAAAACTGTCACTAAACTAATCATATTTACGAAGAACGTCCGAAAGCCAGCACGCGGAAGTACATTAGAATTTCAATTTCGTCAGTGGTCATGGTCATGGTCATGCTGAAGTTTCCAATTTATTAGTTAAATAGTCTAGATGTTCAAGTTTCGTCTTTTTATTGATTGTAACATCGTTGAGCTGATGTTTCGGGTCTGGCATACTCTGAAAAAGGCACTATTTCAGCACGGGTTTTTCTCCGAAGCACTCGGTTTCAAATATAGAAAAACAAATACATTAATCACTGCCGACTGCGATTAACATTTCAATGGCGCTGTGGGAGACATTTCAGACTCGAGCTTCGTTCCTGGGCCATAAATCGAAGGGGGAAAAACTCGTATTCATATTCACCTTATATAAAAATACATATATATATATATATGTATATATATATATATATATATATATATATATATATATATATATATATATATATATATGAGTTTTGGTTCACGAAATGTTAGAGAGTGCTCAATACCACATAGATAGAGCAAAATATAAGGCATGAAGTATAGTTACCTTAAAGTCTTCGCTACCAGAGGTTTCACGTCTGGTAGCGAAGACTTTAAGGTAGCTATACTTCTGGTAGCGAAGACTTTAAGGTAACTATACTTCATGCTTTATATATATATATATATATATTGCAAGTATACAGTATTCAGTATATGCTATGTTTAAAATATTAGCCTAGCATGCAATATATATATATATATATATATATATATATATACGGCAAATAACAAACGGAAGCTTTCAGTCTTAACATACAACTTGCATGTCCTAACTTCTAACAGCTAACATCTGATTTCGAACTGCAGTTTGCGGTGTGCCGTAAATGTGCGATCTATTCTTTATTATTTAAGGCCTCTAATATAGATGTATATGGGCAGTAATTAGTAGCATCCTTCAGAAATATATATTTTTTACTTTTAAAAAGTTTTGTCCATATTACACGTATATCAATTATCGCAAATTATTCTCTAAGGAATCATTCTGAGGGGGGGGGGGGGGGGGGGGACAAATTTCCGAAGAGGGGGACACATTTCCTAGGAAATATGTCCCCCTGGGGGGACATATTTTGGGCGGGACATATTTTTTTTGGGGGGGGACAGATTTACTGGGACACCGGGTTTATATGGAGAATAAAACAAAGTGCTTGTCCCGTTGACCGGGACTGAATTTCATCGCGGGTCAAAAATCGCGGGAATTTAAGGAAATGGAGCAAAAACTCCCCTAATTCTACTATGTTAGAAATTATTTCACTTTTAATCAGTGTTTTCTCTCTAGACCTGGCCATAGTCAATCGAGATATGGTCTGGAAACTCGGCAAACTTCAAAGCGCCTATAATGAGCTGTGATTTTATGTTGAACCGTACCTTACACCGTGCACATCCTTTGTTTTAGGTTTATTAATATTTAAATAGCACGGTTGAGTGATTAAACTGAAACGTTGCTATTGGACAATTCGTTCATTATACTAAAATACAATGTGTTCAGTGACTGTGCACCGTGCACAAAAATGCATAAAGGCGAACAAAAAGATAGAACAAAGACTTTAGCTGAGTTTCCAGACCGTATCTCGATTGACTATGACCTGACCGTTTGGACGAAATTCTGACAGTGGTATTCTGACCGTGATATCCCGGTCTACCGGGATATTACGTTCAAATCGACAAACAGACATTTATCCCTCCTGACTGGGATCCCGGTCAGGCGAGACGTCCCGGTCCCCATACAAACGTAACTTGGAAAATAACAGTACATTATCTACAAGCCGAGACCCGGTACACCGTATAATTCAGTATTAGCCTGAAACCAGTGGACTTCTCTCGGTCCCATATGCGGTATGTTAAACTGAAAAGCATACAAGTAATGATTCAGTAAGTAAGGGCCTGAAAGGTGTAACTTTCTCTCCGGATGTTTGCGGTCAGTCTTAGGGTTGCCGGAGGGTTGTGGTCGGGTATTAGGATTGCTGGTGGCTATGGTGGTGGGTTCAGATTAGATTTAGGGAAAGGGTTAGAGATTGGGTTAAGATCAGGGTTGGGTATAGGTTTGGTTTAAATTCCGTTCAGGATTATTCTGAATTCTAGACAAATATTTGACAATTCAGGATAATCATGAATTCTAGGGTCACCTAAATGTTCATGTTTATGCAAATTTGTGCACGGTGAGGACAACGTATTTTTGGTATAATGAAGCAATCGTTCAATAGCAGCGTTTAGGCCTGCGCTAAACGTCGCACGGCACAATATACGAATTTAATTCAGAAACTGCGACGTATGATATAACTCGATTAAATTCGACACACAAATTAAATTCGTCTCGGCAATTAAATTCGTCCGAGTCAGACGGATAATGCGACGATAATGCGTGTTCGAGTTACACGACGAATTATCGTCACGTCGAATTAAATGTTTCTCTTCTGTCTGTGACAATCGGTGCCATGTTTTCAAGAAGTCGTTTTCAGGATCCACGAATCCAAGTAAAAACAATTAAATTCGACTGAAATTCGACGTTTAACTCGACTCTGCATTTACGTCAAATTACCAACGAAGTTAATTCGAATTAAATTCGTATGAATTAAATTCGTCTGTTGTGCGCTTTAAAGGGTATTGGCAATAAAAATTAAGTTTGTCTCAGTTGAAAGAACTCGCCAAATGGTATAAGAAGACTTTTTGAAATTTTTCTATATCTTTCTTGTGTCTTGAAATATTTCGACCGAAGACAGCGTGCTGTCCGCCATCTTGTTGTAATATTGGAGGTATCATCGGTTTCAAATTATGAAGCTTAACCATCCAATAAAACCATCCCACAAGCGGGATGTTAAACTTGAACACATAAAGGTAAAAACTCTATAGGGGTGTTGTGGTCGGGGTCTGAGAGGTGGGACATTTTTCCGGGGGGTTGTGGTTAGGTTTAGGGTTTCCGGGGGGTGTGATTAGGTTTAGGGTTTCTGGGGGGGGTATGGGGGTGAGGTTTCGTTTAAAAAGGTTGTCTAATCAGATGGTGGTTTTAGTAGTTGGTTAAGCTTCATAATTTGAAGGAAATGATAGCTCAATATTGGGTCTAATTAACTAGGAAATTGGTGACTTCTCAAGCAGGGTAAACCTGATGAAATTACTCCGTTGGGTGCCCAAATTTCCACGGAGGGCTTTTTAAATGTTGTGGGTCAATTTAAAATGGAAATAGCGCAACAAAAAATCAGGTTTCTAGTTCATAATGTCATAAGGTTGGCAAGATAAAATTTCACTTTACCCTGCTTATGTTGTCACATGCATAATTTTGCATATCCAAAATAATTCCAAGATGGCGGACAGCACGCTGAGTTTGGTCGAAATATTTCCAAAACCAAAGCAGATACGGAAAAATTGTAAAAGGTCTTCTTATACCATTTGACGGGTTCTTTCAAATGAGATAAACTTAATTTTTATTGCCAATGCACAGCCTGAAATATCCCTGTATTACAGGGATATTTCAGGCTGTGCACAGGCTAGGTTCTCATGTGTCGCCGATGGTCGCCGACCCATGTTTTAGATGCATGTTAAGTAAAAGAATAAAAGCACTGCTTTTCTGCATTGTTCTTTATTACTTAACATGCTGCTGCACTTCCCGTTTTAACATGCATCTAAAGCCTGGTTCTCATATGTCGCCGATCGTCGCCCACCCATGATTTAGATGCATGTTAAGTAAAAGAATAAAAGCACTGCTTTTCTGCATTGTTCTTTATTACTTAACATGCTGCTGCACTTCCCGTTTTAACATGCATCTAAAGCCTGGTTCTCATATGTCACCGATGGTCGCCGATCGTCGGCGATTTGTGATTTAGATGCATGTTAAAACGGGAAGTGCAGCAGCATGTTAAGTAATAAAGAACAAGACGCCCGCTAGGCGTGAACTCGGGCTACTGTGGGCTGGCGCCTTGCAAAACAATAGAACAGCAGCAGTGCTGTTTGGAGTTAATGGTTGAATTTGATGCAACTTTCAGTCAATTGACTGTAGTAGTGGAATATTCATCATAGAGAAAATCATGGTGGGTATACTGGTGTACCAAAACATTGATTTGGCAGCCATACTGGTCTGCCAAAACATTGAAATGGTAACCATTACTGGTGTACCAAAACATCTAAATGGTGGCCATACTGGTGTACCAAAACAATGAAATAGTGGCCATACTGGTGTAACCAAAACAATGAAATAGTGGCCATTTGGCCATATTGGTGTACCAAAACAATGACATAGTGGCCATACTGGTGTACCAAAACAATGAAATAGTGGCCATACTGGTGTACCAAAACAATGAAATAGTGGCAATACTGGTGTACCAAAACAATGAAATAGTGGCCAGTTGGCCATATTGGTGTAGCAAAACAATGAAATAGTGTGGCCATACTGGTGTACCAAAACAATGAAATGGTGGCCATATTGGTGTACCAAAACAATGAAATAGTGGGCATATTGGTGTACCAGAACAATGAAATAGTGGGCATATTGGTGTACCAAAACAATGAAATAGTGGCCATACTGGTGTACCAAAACAATGAAATAGTGTCCATATTGGTGTACCAAAACAATGAAATAGTGTCCATACTGGTGTACCAAAACAATGAAATAGTGGGCATATTGGTGTACCAGAACAATGAAATAGTGGGCATATTGGTGTACCAAAACAATGAAATAGTGGCAATACTGGTGTACCAAAACAATGAAATAGTGTGGCCATACTGGTGTACCAAAACAATGAAATGGCGGCCATATTGGTGTACCAAAACAATGAAATAGTGGGCATATTGGTGTACCAAAACAATGAAATAGTGTGGCCATACTGGTGTACCAAAACAATGAAATGGCAGCCATATTGGTGTGGCAAAACAATGAAATAGTGCGCATATTGGTGTACCAAAACAATGAAATGGTGGCCATACTGGTGTACCAAAACAATGAAATAGTGGCCATACTGGTGTACCAAAACAATGAAATAGTGCGCATATTGGTGTACCAAAACAATGAAATGGTGGCCATACTGGTGTACCAAAACAATGAAATAGTAGCCATATTGGTGTACAAAACAATGAAATAGTGGCCATATTGGTGTACCAAAACAATGAAATAGTAGCCATATTGGTGTACCAAAACAATGAAATGGCAGCCATACTGGTGTATTAAAACTAAACATTGAAATGGTGGCCATACTGGTGTACCCAAACAATAATACACACTTGATGAAAGTAATGTATAAACTGTTGAATAGCATCGACTTTTATTTGCAAGACATCAGTACAATAAATCAATAATAAACAATACAAGCAAAACTGAAGCAAACCACAAATATTAATACAGTTTAAACATATGATGTAAAGAAGATGTAAAACACAGCATGTTTACCTTTCACTTGCAAGTTGGCTTTATCAACTTTCTTTGATCTTTGGTTTACAGCAACATTTATTAGTACAATTTAATTAATAACACATGTATAAAATTGATGGAGAACACATTGTCATTGATCGAGAGTTGATCGAGTAACACACTTTCAGCGTACGGTTATCGAGATCGCGGACCAACCCAGGTCTACTATAGTATAAAAGCATTGCGAGCCTGTTTATCATTAAAACACAAATTCACAAGTTTCGAACAACACAACGAAAGGCGTCAGGAGAAGAAAAAACTCGCCATTCCTGGTATGAAAATCCGCCATGAACATCAGCATTTGAACTGTGACGTCAGAAGTGTCACATGCCGCACAGTTTCGCAAAGCCTGTTGCGGCCATATCGCGACAGAAAAAAACCCCAGACCGAAACCTAGACTCGTTCTACCACAGGTAGCCCGAGTAACAATGCAGAAAAGCAGTGCTTTTATTCTTTTACTTAACATGCATCTAAATCATGGGTCGGCGACATATGAGAACCAGGCTTTAATATGTAATTTTGCTCTAGCTTAAAAGTACATAATTATTGTATTATTATAGTTTTTAATTTTTGATTTAATTTTGTAACTTAACTATAGCTATATCTTATTGACCTTGATATTTTGATTATAGTTATCTTAGGACAATAACAAGTTCATATTAATATAGCAGTGCATGAATATTCGATTGTTCGTGTCGGGGTCAAATGAGCTGAAACAAGGTTAAACTATTTCCTGTGTGGAAAAAGGAAAAACAAACAAAAACAGAAGTGTCCTTAAAAATCATAAATTTATGTTGTCCATCAAGAAGTATATTAGCCGACTCCATCAGTCAGACCATTCAGATACACAACAGACGCAGCGCGGGATAGTCAGAAATTGAAGATTTTACCCAGATTATAAAGTATGTTCAATATTTCTTTGTCAACTAATTGCTTAATTGTTGTTATATAGTTTATTCTTGTTTAGTTGTTTTACTGCTTTTTGCTTTCTATAATATTAACATATTTCAATATATTTTCAATATAATTTTTGTGTAAAAAGAGTCAGGTTTGCCATTTGGCTTTCTCGAGTGTAATATGGTGTTGTTTTAGTTACAGCGATGTATGTAATATATAGACTATGTGCACACGGGAACGTTTCCGAGCGTTTTCGTATTGTTTCACTTTCAAATAATCAGCTGATTGTTCTCGATTCTCTGGATACTTCTTTATTGTAAAGCAAAGCTAAGGCTTTCGGACGTCTGCTGGTCTTTGTTCTTTGTTTTAGGGATGTTTACATGAGACCGGCCGGAACTCAAGCCAGACTGACTTTAGCCGGTCGGTTGTGGTGTTTTTACTGTGGATCGTTTTCATGAGTACGGCCGGAGATTCAGTTCAGGTTGCCCACTAGCCCGAACTGATGCATTTCCACCTCTCAAGGTCTATACGTTGTGTTAAATGAGATTGGTGTCAAATCCAGGCATGAATTTATGATTCTCTGGCGGTCACGAGCTGGAAGACAATTCACACGAGTCTTGAAGCAATAGGTCAAACCAAAATGCTAAATTCAGTACGGCCTGACTTTGGGCCGGCCTCGGTCATCAGGACTAATTTTCGTCCTGCTAGGAAAGTGAATTAACTAGTTACGGATAGGAATTGATCCGGCACCCCGTGTAAACTCTACCGAACCTGACTAGTTTTGATACGGATACAATATGAGATTAAAGTGACTCAAAACATTCTATTTTGGCATTAATCTCGTCTTTGAGCTCGTTAGCTACACTGATCGGGTTAGCTACTGCAGCGAAGTTCAATGCTATTTTGGCTATTTAACTGCACGCATGGTACAAAATACGAAGGGAAAATTTTACATCTATTAACAACAGAAGTTGCAAGCTTCAGTTGCTTTGTAGAGTGAGCTTGTAGGTCGCCAAGGTAACCAGTCCCATTTTAAGACAACTGCGCATGTGCGTCTCAAAAAACTCGACTGAATTAGTACAGTACTGTAAATGGGAACGGCATCCGGTACCACATAAACAGGGTCTATTAAAGCCAGGCAATACTTTCTCTTCTTTGCATATGTAGAAAGAGACTCCATGCGTTTGCCGAGGTTGAACTGGCAGTAATTTCTAAAATGGGAAGTTTTTTACTCAATTTTAATTTTATCTAGGAGTAGCTACTTTCGGTGTGAGGAAGTATAGCGCCGTTCTTATTAAATCAATATCTCATCATGTTCCAGAGATATTCAGGTTTTTGTAACATGCAAATGGGATGCCTTATGATGTCATCTAATCCACACAGATTAAACAAACTTCCCCAAATGAGGAATATATAATATATATCGAGCAATAACTGTGTACCGATTGCAATGTACCATTCGTATAAGAACAGCTTCTAAGTTTCAGCACAATCTACCTATATCTTCCTTATTTTATAAGAACGCTGGAAGTCAGGTTTACCCTAACCGCCTATAGCTTTACGAAAAAATGACATATTTTGAAAAAGACGCAAAAGGACAAGTCTTCTTCGCAGCCGTTCTCGTCAATGACGACGTCTTTCATACACAATGTAAAATCTAATAAATAAATTTATGCATCGTCCTCGTTGTACATGTTACTAAACGAAAGCATCTTAGCGTACGCAGAACGACGTATTACACATTTCCACAGTGAAAGTTATTATTGGCCAGTTTGACGTTAACATTAGGGACCTGGACGACGACGGCGCATTCCTAAAAGAAACCATGGATCAGGACATGGTATATATTGCATGTTTTATGTATTTTGTAAGACCTTTAAAATGCAGCCATATCTTCGACAACACGACGTACAATACATTAACGCCTAAGTAAACTAACAGCTTTTGCTGTTCCTTGCCACAGTCAGCGTTGTCTTGAAAACGTCAAAAAGCTTCAGTTGACGTTGTTTGTACAACGAGGACGGTGTTGGGATTACTCTTGGGACTGGAAATTATTCAACGCTTTGTTTTGGCTGAAAAATACAATGGAACTTGGGTCGTCGTCGTGACTTTCACGTTGTGCTTGCTTAAAGTCCCTATTATTAAACACCACCTTACAAAGGTTCCAAACAAAGCTAGAAGGAAGTGAACAATTCAATCTGAATCACGACATTTAAAAGAAATCATGTATCACAGACACGGCAATTTCATGGGCTTGATGTATATGTTTCGACCTTCCAAAAGCTTTATAGAGCCTCTAAAAGATGCTGTCCGCTATAGGTTAACGTCAAGTTCACCCAGCAGGTCGCAGTTGACGTTGTAAGCCTATAAAGCCTGGTTCTCATATGTCGCCGATCGTCGGCCATTTGTGATTTAGATGCATGTTAAAACGGGAAGTGCAGCAGCATGTTAAGTAATAAAGAACAATGCAGAAAAGCAGTGCTTTTATTCTTTTACTTAACATGCATCTAAATCATGGGTCGGCGACGATCGGGGACATATGAGAACCAGGCTTAACGAAGACGGTGCATGCAGGGATTACTCTTGATTACTCAAATTCTTCATTGTCTTTATTTTAAATGTAAATTTATTTTGTACGAAGGACGCGGTTATCACGACATTGCCGTTGTGCTTGCTAAAGGTCTCTGCTAGTGTGGGTCCTACGGGAAGGGATAGTAAGACCGACAATAAGAACAGCTGCGAAGGAAACCACAAAAGGACTGCATGGACGAGTCCCTTTGAGTCATCCCTTTTAAACTCGACCGTTCCGGTGGGGTCGTACAATTTATATTTCTCACTAAAAACCAAAATTTGTATCTTAACAAATAACTTAACACTAATTGACTTAACATACTTGTCATCGGTGAAATAATTATTGTCCAAAATAATATAATACAAATGACTTAACATAATTGTCATTGGTGAAATAATTATTGTCCAAAAATATTGTAAGTAAAACTTAAAGCACTCAGATAGAAAGTGCTATGCGTGAATCAGCACGGCACTCTATTTTCATTTCTATTACGAAAGTTGTAAAACTTGGTAAGTTAATTTTCGACCGTGTTTACCATAAGGCCTAGTTTACACGACAAGTTTTATTTGCCCGTGTGTATGAGGAAACATGGCAAGTTTTTCCTTGAAAAGTCTCCCTTTTGAATTATTTTCTTGATTCTATCGCGTAGCGACATGACGTCTTATAAACAAATATCGTCGTTTCATCCAAAAGTTTTCCGATAGACTTTTTCCATCGAACGTCATTGCAAAAATCGGTGACAGAAAGCGTCCAAGTAGCTGGCCTAGTTGATATAGTCTGACGTGGAAATCTGCCTGACAACTGCCTACCCCCTGCTCCCATTACCCTTGTATTGTTCTGTTTTCTTATCAAATAGTATCAAAGGTTGACACAGCATGGATTTTAAGACTAGTAATTAGTAAGCGTGTTTTGTTCATGTTATTTCACGTTAACCAAGCTGCAATCTTAGTTTTAAAATATGAACATGATTGGTTTGTTTGTCAGTTGTGGTTCGTGTGTCAAGAGGAAAGAGTACCAAGGACAAAGTAGAAGACGAAACTACTACGAGAACGCTAAACTAAAGTGAACAGTTACCATGGAAGAGAATATTAAAGAGAAGTCAGCCAACAAACAACAACGATCTTTCTTTTGCAGAAAGATACAGATCCCAATATTCGGTGTTCTTATCGTCGTTGTCTTCATTTCTTTGCTCACTTATGCTCTCATCTCTGTTATCTCTCTGAACAACAGGGTGAAAACCCTGGAGGAAAAGAAGCCAACCGAAAGTGTCTCTACAACATCTGAAGAGATGACAGCCGAGAGAACAAAACGAAGCCCTGAGCCAACAAAGATAGAGATAATGACAAAGCTGATCAAGATGGAAGAGAGGTAATCAATTGTCGACCGACGCGTATTATATACCAACTTTCGTTATAATCATTACACTGTGCCTATGTTAATGTATAGCTTATAATATTGTTTTGAAGGTTTAATCAATCGTACCATTCTGTTGGACGTCAGCCAGCGTTCGTCCTCAGAGGTCCCCCAGGAAATCCAGGAAGAGATGGGAAGTCAGGAAGAGATGGGAAGTCAGGAAGAGATGGAGCACAAGGAATACCAGGTCGGTCTATTTTGTAACGATTCTGTATGTAACATATAACATAAAGATTATTCATGTTTGCTAAAGTTAATTTGTTGGTCTACAGGTAGAAAAGGCCGAGACGGAAGAGATGGAAGAGACGGAGCAAAAGGACCGAAAGGTAAACATCTTAATAAATTGAATGACAGTACGGGAAAGAACACAATAATATATAAAGACAGTATACTAAATTCGAAAAGAGAATATTTCACAGCAACAAATTGAAGCAACAGTACAAAATCGCAACAATATTATATACTTGAATGCACACGGTCATGCCTACGTCATGGGTTTAATTATTTCTGCAATATAATAAAGCTTCATCGACACGAACACATTTTCTGTGGCAACTTTTTCGAAACAAATGATCTGCACTTGCATTATTCAGACAGGTATTTTAATGTAAAGATAATTTAAACATCAATATCAAACAAAAAACACGAAACAAAGTTTACATTTAATTTAATAGAATTTAACGTTTCGTTGCTTCTCGTAACATCTTCAGAGAATGAATGAATGACAATATATAAATAGGTTATTAATAATAACTGTTACATGAAAGTATATGCAAGGTAAGTAAAAGAAATGAAGTGATAGAATTGGTGAGACAAAAGAGAGTTGCAAAGAGCCAATATTTGCAATAATTGACGGCTTATTCTTTTGAATAATACACCCCCACCCCCAACCAACCATCCCCGAAATGCTGAAAGCGGCGAGAAAACCTTTGGTCAAAGACGATGCTAATCTCACTTTTATGTTGCAGTAATCTAATTAAATTGACCGGGGGCGAGGGGTTAAAACGTTTTGCACCAATGATAGAAATTTTTATTTATTAAGGACGTTTGCGGCGCAGGCTAGGAGAAATAAACTATAAAAGTCTAGAAACTTCGCCGTTTTACCAGTCAAGCAAGAGAAGAAAAAACAACAGCCCACGAGACAAGACAAGACAACTTATTATTAATTCTTTGAACGTTTTCATGGCGATAAAGTAATATAAATAAGTTCTGTGGAAACACCAAAGAAATATTAGCAAAGAAATATTTTACGTGGTGTTTCCACAAAACTTATTTATATAACTTATTATTAGTTGCGCTGAATGACTCGTCCGACCGCTTCAGTGATCAAATTATTTATTCATTTCAAAATCACTTGCAAGCTACCATAACAGCAAAACTCTTATCCATAACGCAAAATTTTTTCCCCATGCCACTTTAGTTTTCAATACTGTTGCTATTCAAAAAAAATGCGAAAACGAAACCAGAATTTAGGTGTACAATTACAACGCAAAAATTTCACCCATTCACAAAGAAATGATATGCATTAGCATATACCTCGCAGGTGAATAGTGTATTTCACTCAGTCTGATTGGTTCCTCTAGCTCAGGATATCCTGCGCTATTCTGGCTTTGTTTACTGAAGCAGGAGATTTTGTTGATAAACATGCAAGGCTGATGTTGTAGAATAACTAGAAAAGTCAACAAAATTAAGTAGAAGAGTGTCCACAGGTACGTTTCTTTACAATTTTGTAGCCATTCATATATTCAAAAGTTGTAAAAACTGTTTTGTGACAACTATCGAGTACGCCAAGTGCTAGCGGTTGTCTGAGACACAGTTTGTATGAAAATACCGAATAATATAAGAATGTTAAACTTGTTATTATATTTATGAGGTATATGCTAAAACTGCTATTCACCTCCATTTCGGTGAATAATTGTTAATTATTCTAGCTTGTGTTTGGGGACTTTGGGGAGTAAAGATATAACCATAGTCCCTAGAATTATATTGTCTGGAAACGCGGCGATCATCAAAGCGGTTAACAATGAGCTACAATTTAGGTTGAGGGTGGCAAATAAGGTGCACAATCTTTTGTTTTTCGTTCATTAATATTTATAAAGCAACGCTGCTATTGGTTGATTGCTTCATTATACCAGAAGTACAATGTGTTCAGCAAGCGTTAAGATCAAATAAGGTGCACAAACGTGAACAAAAACCTTGAACAAAGACTTTGGCCGCGTTTCCAGACAATTTATTTCTAGGGACTATGTTTTAATTTTCCCCTCTTTTTCAAGTGCTTATATCACTTGTGGGGTTTTAACGTATTTGAATAAAGCAAAAAAAGTTAGTTAATAAGTTATTTTGCTGTTTTTGGTTTACTTTAATAGTTTCTGAGATATAAACCTGTAAACATGCCAATTTCGGCTTTTCGCAAAAAAATTTACGCCGTTCATTTTTAAGCACGGAGGCCTGGGACTCAGGAACCTAAGCCGACTATCTTCTTAGATGGAACTCGCGTGCGTACTGGAAAACGGGTGCGAGCTCGACATTTCGATTTTTCAGCCAAATATATGTGTTTTTGTGAATCAATAAGCCGAAACGTAGTTGTTTTGGATTAACTCGTTAAGGAGTCCCAGGCCCCCAAGTTGTTAAAATGAACGACGGAAATTTTTGAGAATTGGCATGTTCAGAAGCCAATATGTCAGGAACTATTTGACGAAATCAAAAAAGGCAAAATAACTTATTAACTGATTTTTTCTGCTCTATTTAAATACGTTAAAACCCCACAAGTGATATATGCACTTTAATCAGTTTTTAGTTCACGTTCTTTTCTTTAGAGTGTTTATAAACGACGGATTTTTATTCTTTACCTGAGATGACTAAATGAGATCAAAACAGGAGTTAAAAAACACAGTTAGAATCCGTTGGCACCTTGCTTTTGGCACTTGCCACTTATATTCACATTATAGAATTAGCGACAGGATTTATAAATTACAATCACATTTTGATATATAAAAAGTTGAATATAGTTGCAAATTTTGCCCTATGGATAAGAGTTTTGCTGTTACAGTATTATTGTAGCTTGCAAGTGATTTTGAAACGAATAAATAATAGTCATTGCAACAAATAAGTTGTCTTGTCTTGTCTCGTGGGCTGTTGGGTTTTTTTTCTTGCTTGTCTGGTAAAACGGACAAGTTTCTAGACTTTTATAGTTTATCTCTCCTAGTCTGCGTCGCAAACGTCCTTAAGTTAATAAATAAAAATTTGGTGGAAAAAAGGTGCAAAAGTTTTAATTTAATTACTAGACTTCTCTCGCCGCTTTCAGCATTTCGGGGGGGGGGGGGGGAGCAGGCGACGTAGAACCTCTGGGACCAGAGTACTCGACCCTCTGACTTTGTGTATTAAATTATTAAATTATTTTTTTAATCGGAACCCCCCCCCCCCCTAACAGATTTCGTAGCCAATCAGAAAATGGGGTAATGATCTGACCCTAGCGACTTCATTGGCTCGGAGCGATCAAAGAAACGGCCAGTTCGACCAGAGGTTCTCTCGCCGCTTTCAGCATTTCGGGCGAACGGGTGGCGTAGAACTTAAGACTAAGGTATGTGGAACTTTCTCTAATTAGAAGATAGGTGTCAGACGACAAAATACTAAAGTCCTCAAGTGCGATTGTATGGCTAGTTTAACTCACAATGGCGTTAAAGAATATGTGAGAGAGTAAGATTACTGCGTTTATTATTCTGATGCATTATGTCATCTGATTGTCATATTTCCCAACAGGTGATCATGGAACTCCGGGTCAACAAGGACGGCAAGGCATCTCCGGACAAAAAGGTAAACAAGGTAACCCAGGATTGTCTGGAGTAAGTTACATTCGATGGGGGAAAAAGACTTGTCCAAGTTCTGGAGCAAAACTGGTCTACGAAGGTAGCAGATTATAGATGGCCTAATGTTTATGCTAATATGTCAGTATGTCTGCATGTCTATATATCTGTATATGTCTGTATATTTGTATCTCTGTATATTTGTAAGTCTGTATATTTGTATGTCTGCATGTATATTTGTATGTCTGTATATTTGTATGTCTTGTATATTTGTATGTCTGTATATTTGTATGTCTGCATATATGTATGTCTGTATATCTGTATGTCTGTATATTTGTATGTGTGCATATCTGTATGTCTCCATATTTGTATGTCTGCATATCTGTATGTCTGTATATTTGTATGTCTGTATATTTGTATGTCTGCATATTTGTATGTCTGTATATCTGTATGTCTGTATATTTGTATGTCTGTATCGTATGTCTGTATATTTGTATATTTGTAAGTCTGTATCTCTATATATGCCTGTATGTCGCCATAATGGTATGTCAGTAGATTTATTTCTCTATTCAAGGTTACGTCGGTGGTTCTTACTACGATCATAAAGGGGGCGGTTCAAACTACGTTTGTTTGTCGCGCAATCCAACTTATCAGAAATATCAACACGGAAGTCAGAGCGATCGTGCTTTGATATATGGAGCTGAATACCAAACTTATTCGATAGGAATCTTCCCAAGCAGTCTATATGAACACGACGTTCCATGCGTCAGGTGTCACGTGGATACCAGAGCCACTCAGATGATGCTTCCTGGTCGAAACGTGTGTCCCGCGGGTTGGACACGCGAGTATAAAGGATACCTGATGGCTGAAAGATATACTCATCATCGCACCATGTTCACTTGTGTAGACGAGAACCCTGACTACGTCCGAGGATCTCGCAGTAATCATAACGGTGCATTGTTTTATTTTGCGGAAGGAAGGTGTGGTTCACTTCCTTGCAAACCTTACGAGGACGGTCGTGAACTGACATGCGCAGTATGCACTCGTTAGGTATAAAACATCTCTTGTCAGAAACTGTAGTTGTTCATCTGTTAATCCATCAAGTTTATAACAGTATTTTGGTATAGCCTACGTATACATTATAATGACGAGTGTTTCTTTTTTTATATAAATGTACTACCACTGTAGTTAATGTAGAACTTTCTGCTTGGACTTAATAAAGTTTCTTCAGTTCTTGTACAAGCTGGCGTAAGTTGTTACTGTAATACTCAGAAAAACTCTGAGCTTTAGACGGAACTCAAACTCGCAACGTTGCGGGTTTAACCTTCATTTTACTATCCACTGTTTTACTCCACAGTGCGACGGCCGCACGTTTCTCACGTCAGCAGCTGATGGCAAAGGCAGCCAAGTCTCTTGCGCATGCCCATAGCACGTGACGAATCTCGTAGTTGCACTATGCGATTTATCGTGCCGACAATGAACAGTAGGGAGGATAATGAGCCAACAGACTATATATATTCCGCATGCTGACTGTTAAGTTCTTTTTTACGTATCGGTATTGTGAAACTCCGCTCGATCATTCCTTATGTCCCGTATAGTACTTTTGAACCCGGTAGTACTTTTGAGGCCGGTCGCCCAATTTTTCCCATTGGAATTTTTTGTTTACCAGAAGCCAGTTAGTCCAAGTTAGCAAGTTAGTCTGATTTGTTAGTTTATCTGAAGTTAGCCTTGGTTCTTAAGTATACGTTAGTTACCGAACCCGAGGAAACTACGTCAGTTATTTACCGAGGCCCGAAGCACGATCGGAACACTCTTAAAACAAGGTGTGTTAAATAACACACTAAGGTGTGTTATCTAACACACTGCATGTGTTAGGGTAACACACAAGGTGTGTTTTAATAGCTAATTATCTAACCTTAACACACCTTGGTGTGCTAAGTAACACACCTTGGTGTGTTAGATAACACACCATGTGTGCAATATAACACACCAGGCGTGTACTGTAACACACCTTGAAATAACACACCTTTTATAATAATTTTGAGTTACACACCTTTTCACAGAGGGTGTGTTAATTTAACATACTTTTGTAAGAAAACACACCTTTTCCTAATAACACACCTTTTCCTAATAACACACCATTTTTAAATAACACACCTTTTTCACATAACACACCTTTTCATAACACACCTTTTCGTAACACACCTTTTCCAAATAACACACCTTTTCCCAATAACACACCTTTTTCAAATATACACCTTCTAATAACACACCTTTTTATAACACACCTTTCAAAATAACACACCTTTTCCCAATAACACACCTTTTTCAAATATACACCTTGTAATAACACACCTTTTTATAACACACCTTTCAAAGTAACACACCTTTCACAAATGTCGCAAACTAAATTAGCATTTTCCTACAACTTACAGTAACAGTACACACCTTTGAAATAAAACACAAATTTGAATATAACATGCATTTCTATAAATAAACACTCTTTCCTATTAATTTGTAAGAAATTAAACGTCTGTAAGACTTGATACGCTGCTATTTCAGTGATACTTAGACCTGGCTTAGTCGCTCTCGAAATTGGAACAGCCATTTTGGGCGCAAATTGCCGCACTTTTTGTCGATCACTGTTTGTCGTGCGAAGGTTGGTCGTTGGACTTCAGACTCTTCAGTAACATGAACACTTCAGTTCAGTGACTTCGGGTGGCGATTTTCCCCGGGCGTAGAGAGAGGCTGAGCCTGCAATACTACAGCGGTCTAGCCCAAGAATGTTGATGAATACTAAATCGCATATTTCAGAAGGCGTCGTGCTAATATTGAATATTCAAATTAATCTGGCGGGAAATATGGTAAACATGGCGGCAAGCGAAACCTTGATTCCTTCCGCGAGCAACACCATGGCAGAAAATGAAATTAAGTTTCTTAACAGCAACTTCAATGATGTTCGATTTGCAGGCTGTTATTGTTTCGCGACATTCGAGGGTAACGAAGAAAGCCTAAATGACTGTCTAGACAGATTTCTTTCTCTGAGTTCTACTTCATTTATTCGAGCTGAGAAGCACATTAAGGACAACAATCATAAGCGCTATTCACAGAAAGGTAAGCATAGTATTTGTGAGTGATTACTTGAGTGTATGTGTATGAGCTTTACACCTGTGTATTTAATTACTGGCGTCAATCCGATAAGTTAGAAAGTTTTAACCGTCGACCGAGGCTGGCTAAGGACGCTTAAATTTATGAATTAAGGTGGCTCCCTACTGTTTCTTCAAGAGTTGAGAAAATGCAAGTTTCAACCTCAGAAAGAGCTCATGAATATTTCCGAAAAGAGTGAAACTAACGTTATGCATAGAATACCGTTCAACACATTAAGTACTGTTTATAACAGTATTTAAAAATTTAATTTAATTTGAAAAAATAGAAAACCATAATTTTTCTTTGAAAAAAAAATTGGATCTACATAATTTTTTTTTTAAATCTGCCTATTGATCACTTAAATTTCAAGAAATGTTTTAATGCGAAAAATTTGGGGTCACCCGACTCGTTTCTGAAATAAACTGAATTAAATGTGAGTTTACGGCCATTTTGAAACGTCACTGTTGTCATGGCAACGGCTGAAACACTTTATCCGTTAACAGTATTTAAAGTCTTGGACTAAAGTCTTATTCTATGCATAACATCAGTTTCATTCTTTTTCAAAATATTCATGAGCAGTTTCTGAGGGTGAAACTTGCTTTATTTCAACGTTTGAGGGAGCCACCTTAAGAAATAAAGAGCTTTATTTCCGGTGGTCGCGAATCATGTATAACTGCTGTATAGAAGAATGCGCAGCTGTTATTCAATAGTCGAGAATTGTTTTACTAGTAATCGAGTTGTCTTTAAAATATTATATATAAATCTAATATATAAAATATTATATATAATATTATATATATATTTCAAAAACTCATTAATATTCATTAACTAATATGCACGTATTTGATCATGTGCAAATCTTTTATACCTGATAAAACTACTATGAATATTAACTAACGTGAAATTTTATAAAAAGAATACTAATGAACGTGAAATTTTATATAAAATGTCATCCTAATTAGCAATATTCGGCGTTTTTGAAGCTATTTAAAACACTCCTAGTCGCGTTATATCAGATCTAAAACACTCGCGCTACGCGCTCGTGTTTTAAATCTGATAAAACGCTCCTACTCGTGTTTTAAATATTACATAAATCAAGTTATTCACGTTAGTTAAGATTCTTTTATTCATGACGGGTTTTTTTAATCAAGTTGTTTTTTTGAGTTAGTCGAAATTTAGTTTCCCATTCGTTAATAAATATAGACAATAGAGTGACATAATAGGACCCACACTAGTAACGGGAAGCCAACATATGGAGAAAACGCAAATGCATTGAGGCTATAAAATACACACACACTGGCTAAAGCGGCTGGGTGTTCAGTGAATAACTGAACAAACTTGTTTGTAAAACATTAACAAAAAATAAATTACCAGAAGATGGAATAAAAGATGTCATTATAACATAGTGTAATACAACGGTGTGTCTGATTGGCTACCGTGCGTGCTCTGTAACTCGATGGAGCACAACTTCAAACGTAACGAGAAACTCATTTTTAATCAGCGAAAGAAATCTTGTTTTCCGTTGTTTTGTTTCTGATTCTCTGTTATAAAAGAAATTATTCATGGTTTGGCGTGCTCCACTGAGTTATTTGGCGTGCTCCATTTGAGTTACTTGGGAAGTGAGAGCACTCAAAAATGCTATGCATCGACCAACTCTTACGCTTTTTTCGTGCTCTCCGAACTTCCCGCGTGCATCCATAACTCGATGGATCACGCCAAACCATGAACCATTTCTTAATTTGTAATGTACAATTTCACCAAGCATGGGACACAATCACCCTTTTAGTACAACTAAATGTTAAAATCTAATTACCTTCAATTCGCCTTTCTAGCTCAGCCAATTTTCGAACACAACAGAGGGAACATCCCTATTTGTTTCTTTGGGCACCCATTTATATTGGAAACCGCTGAAACAAGACATTGTCATCATGGGTCTTTAAAGGTAATTTTTAATAATATTTCTACTTTGTACTAATATAACATTAAATACAAATGTGACCTAATCGCTGTATATCTTTCTCTCATAATTTCAGGACTCCCGAGGTGGGACAAAAACACATAAAGATCCCCAGAACCATGACCATGATGAGTGTACGGTACACTACCAAAAGTTTCAAGGAACTCGAAAAATGGATTGTCCCGCCGTCATTCAAATAAGAGGGATCAAAGTCTTCCATGAATATCAGGTCAAACAGTCTTTATGTGGAACAGCTAACAGTCTTAAAGTGGCAAAGAAAAAGGTTTTCGATCAACTAAAGGAAGACATGCGCAACCCTACCAAAAGCTTATCAACAGTTATGCGCTACTATGTAAAGATACCTTTATATAACGAGCATAAAAACCACCGTCTGGGAGATGCTGCCACTATTAACCATTGTGTGGATAGAAGAGTCATCGAAAAGATTTACGAACTTGTGCACAAGGGTGTAACCCGTCCCGAGGAGGTAAAGCGGTGTGTCGAGGAATTTGTTGAAAGAGAGCTATTTGTAGACATTTCACCTGATGGACGGCCCAAGAAAACGAATCGTAAGTATTACCCAACCAGACAAGACTTACGAAATCATATCGCAAGAGCCATCGCGACCTCGAAGTCAAATAAGGATGACCAAGAGTCACTTCGTCAGAAGGTCAACGAATGGCAGACAACGACTACTGGAAACTTCTTTTACAGACCGAAAGGTCAAAATCACAGCGCCAGTAAAAAGACCTGCAGTGGCAAGTTTCTTTTTATACACCAAGAAGTGTGGCAGCAGAGACTCCTGAGAAGGTACGGGTCAGATCTGGTTCTACTTGATGCTACCTACAAGACCACAAAGTATGCACTTCCGCTATTTTTCGTTTGTGTACACACCAACGTGGGCTATAAAGTCGTCGCAGAGTTCATTTGCGAAAATGAGGATGCCGAGTCTATATCTGAGGCACTTGCTGTCATTAAAGGATGGAACATCGGTTGGAGTCCCTCGTATTTTATGGTGGATTACTCGTTGGCTGAGATCAATGCACTAGAAAAAGAATTTCCAGATGCCCTTGTCTATATATGCGATTTCCACCGAAAGCAGGCGTGGCACCGATGGGTTCATACTGGAAAAAATGGTCTCAATTCGAAAGAACAAGAGATTCTCACAGCTCTTCTGCAACGGGTAGCTAACGCGCGTAAGTTGAGTCTTTATAACATTGCTCTAGCAGAACTGCGAAAATCAAGAGTTTACACTACCAACAGCAATGTTCAAGATTATGTAGAAAACGTGTGGGTGTCGTGCGCTGAACGTTGGGCTCAAGCTTTTCGCAAACAGCAAGTGCTTAATATAGTAAACACCAACAATGGCGTAGAAGCACAGAACAAACATTTCAAGTACAATTATCTACCGAGATCAGTTGATAAATCGGCGTTTGGCATAGCTCTGCTTTTGGTCGAATCCTTTATCCCAGAATCGTACCAACAATATAAGGACACAAATTTTAAGCTCAGTGGTTCCTATAGAACGTACAACGACGATGTTCCTCCAAGTCTACACAACACTCTTAAAACAAGGTGTGTTAAATAACACACTAAGGTGTGTTATCTAACACACTGCATGTGTTAGGGTAACACACTAGGTGTGTTTTAATAGCTAATTATCTAACCTTAACACACCTTGGTGTGCTAAGTAACACACCTTGGTGTGTTAGATAACACACCATGTGTGCAATATAACACACCAGGCGTGTACAGTAACACACCTTGAAATAACACACCTTTTATAATAAATTTGAGTTACACACCTTTTCACAGAGGGTGTGTTAATTTAACACACTTTTGTAAGAAAACACACCTTTTCCTAATAACACACCTTTTCCTAATAACACACCATTTTTAAATAACACACCTTTTTCACATAACACACCTTTTCATAACACACCTTTTCATAACACACCTTTTCCAAATAACACACCTTTTCCCAATAACACACCTTTTTCAAATATTCACCTTCTAATAACACACCTTTTTATAACACACCTTTCAAAATAACACACCTTTTCCCAATAACACACCTTTTTCAAATATACACCTTGTAATAACACACCTTTTTATAACACACCTTTCAAAATAACACACCTTTCACAAATGTCGCAAACTAAATTAGCATTTTCCTACAACTTACAGTAACAGTACACAGCTTTGAAATAAAACACAAATTTGAATATAACATGCATTTCTATAAATAAACACTCTTTCCTATTAATTTGTAAGAAATTAAACGTCTGTAAGACTTGATACGCTGCTATTTCAGTGATACTTAGACCTGGCTTAGTCGCTCTCGAAATTGGAACAGCCATTTTGGGCGCAAATTGCCGCACTTTTTGTCGATCACTGTTTGTCGTGCGAAGGTTGGTCAGTAACATGAACACTTCAGTTCAGTGACTTCAGTCTTCAGAACTAACCGATTTCTTGAAGATCAAGCAGGCTCCACAAGACGTTTGTGATACGTTAAAAGGCACGTAAGAGTAGCTTTACTTCAAGATTTTTGATTTGTTGCTCAGTTGCCTCGTATTATATAAATCTTATGAGTTATAATATTTTCATTTATACAGACAACTGTATTGACGGGACAACACTTGTCTGTTTATTCCGTGACCAAACCGAGTTTTTAACAGTCTTCCCAAAATCTGGCTACCATCTGCTGCTGAAACGTGCATTCAACAGTATTGTGATTAAAACCTCTGTGCCTGAAGGAGACGCCAGCGTGCTTAAAGCTTCGCCGTGTCCTGCTGAAGAAAGAGACGAAGTGATCGGCGCGGTAAGTTGCCAGTTTTGTTACCTCGTGTTTTAATATGACTGTTCACTGTTGCCGTCTATCTTAGTGCTGCGTTTGGATAATATCCCTGTACGTTTAGCGTTAAAGAAGTCCTACACGCTCATAAGAACTCGGGGCTAGCGCTAGATCGCGAATAATATTTTTAACGCATTTTGGAAACAAGTCTCCATTGTTTAAATTACGCGCTGCGCTCGGCTTGCTAATCAATCATGAAATCGAGGCTTGCCGACCGCTCGAGCTGAAGGCTGAAGCTGTGGCTATTTTGAGAAGAGGATGAAATTATCGAGCTTTGTCTGCCACCTTTTTTCGCCAGCTAGTGAGGGATAGTGGTAAGTTATTATCCTAGTTAGTAGCTATAATATTAGTTAATAGTAGAACGTACTGTAGCTTATCCTATAGGTATATAAACTTTAACATTAACACTTTATATATATATATATATATATATATATATATATATATATATATATATATATATATATATATATATATATATACGACCTGGGTAAAATCTGTCAAAATTATTCACTTAATACTTGCGAGCAAATATGATACATATACAGTGTTTCTGCATAATCAAATATTTAAAAGGCGAGATGGCACATCTCTTAGCCAGTTAGCCGCACTGGACATTTGGTAGCAGCATTATGCAGTGATTTGTTTCTATTTTAACCATGTGTTATTGTAAGAATGAACAGAAATTTAACAATACACCTGGATCTACGTGTACAGTACATGTAAACTACCCAATTCCAGACAATCCAGGGTAAAATCTGTCAAATTCACTTGGTGAGCAAATAAGATAACATATTTCTGCATAATCAATGTTAAGGTGAGATGGCACATCTCTTAGCCGCCCTGGACAAATGACACATTTGATACAGGTAGCAGCATTATGCAGTGATTTGTTTCTATTTTAACCATGTGTTATTGTAAGAGTGAACAGAAATTTAAGAATACACCTGGATCTACGTGTACCGTACATGTAAACTACCCAATTCCAGACAATCCAGGGTAAAATCTGTCAAATTCACTTCGTGAGCAAATAAGATAACATATTTCTGCATAATCAATGTTAAGGTGAGATGGCACATCTCTTAGCCGCCCTGGACAAATGACACATTTGATACAGGTAGCAGCATTATGCAGTGATGTGTTTCTATTTTAACCATGTATTATTGTAAGAATGATGAGAAATTTAAGAATTTTAAATGTACGTACACCTAATTCCAGACAATCCAGACCTGGGTAAAATTTGCTAAATTCACTTGGTGAGCAAATAAGATAACATATTTCTGCATAATCAATGTTAAGGCGAGATGGCACATCTCTTAGCCACCCTGGACAAATGGCACATTTGATACAGGTAGCAGCATTATGCATTGATTTGTTTCTATTTTAATCATGTGTTATTGTAAGAGTGATCAGAAATTTAAGAATTTTAAATGTGCATACACCTAATTCCAGACAATCCAGACCTGGGTAAAATCCATCAAATTCACTTGGTGAGCAAATAAGATAACATATTTCTGCATAATCAATGTTAAGGTGAGATGGCACATCTCATATAGCCACCCTGGACAAATGGCACATTTGATACAGGTAGCAGCATTATGCAGTGTTTTGTTTCTATTTTAACTATGTGTTATTGTAAGAATGATCGGAAATTTAGGAATTTTAAATGTGCGTAGACCTATTTAAGAATTTTAAATGTGCAAAGACCTAATTCCAGACAATCCAGACCTGGGTAAAATCTGTCAAATTCACTTGGTGAGCAAATAAGATAACATATTTCTGCATAATCAATGTTAAGGTGAGATGGCACATCTCTTAGCCGCCCTGGAGAAATGGCACATTTGATACAGGTAGCAGCATTATGCAGTGATTTGTTTCTATATTAACCATGTGTTATTGTAAGAGTGATCAGAAATTTAAGAATTTTATATGTGCGTACACCTAATTCCAGACAATCCAGACTTGCTGAGGACTCCCCATTTAATGAGTAAAATTGTCTTGCAGTAGACAGAGTAAAATAGGAAAGCTGCTGTTTTTAGCTGGCTTAGCCTGGAATGGGTTAATATCCCCACTGCTAGAAGTAATAGTCTGAAAACATCTTCTCTTAAATTTCTAGCCTGCTGCATCAGCAATCCCTGCAAAACAGAAATGCTTTTCCAGGGAAAATGGTGGATAACATACAGTATCAACTTACTTTGTATTTGATGTGAGCTACAGCATGTCAGGATTTTTTTTCCCTGCAAGATGTTGCTTTAGAAATTAAATACATTGATGTATTTAGAGGAACTAAATACTCAACTTTCATGGCTGAACTTCGAAATGATGTCCATACTATTTAAATAAAATATATGAACTAGGAAACAAATTGCTTTTATAACATACTTCATAGTTTTAGTATTGTATAGATATTTTTTGAAATTAATTAAATATTTTCTAATATATTTTTCAGTTTAACTTTTTATGTATTTATTCATCAGATCTTAAGGTGTGTTACACTAACACATCTTAAGGTGTGTTACACTAACACATCTTAAGGTGTGTTACACTAACACATCTTAAGGTGTGTTACACTAACACATCTTAAGGTGTGTTACACTAACACATCTCTTAAGGTGTGTTAAATTAACACATCTTAAGGTGTGTTACACTAACACATCTTAAGGTGTGTTAAACTAACACATCTTAAGGTGTGTTAAACTAACACATTTTAAGGTGTGTTAAATCAACACATCTTAAGGTGTGTTAAACTAACACATCTTAAGGTGTGTTACGCTAACACACCTTAAGGTGTGTTAAACTAACACATCTTAAGGTGTGTTAAACTAACACATCTTAAGGTGTGTTAAACTAACACATCTTAAGGTGTGTTAAGCTAACACACCTTAAGGTGTGTTAAACCAACACATCTTAAGGTGTGTTACATTAAGGTGTGTTACATCATTAACACACGAAGGTGTGTTACATTAACACACCAAGGTGTGTTTGTTAACACACCAAGATGTGTTAAATAACACACCTTTTTATAAAACACACCTTAAGGTGTGTTGTATTCTGGACAAGCAAAAAACACACCTTAAGGTGTGTTATATTAACACACTTTAGTGTGTCATATTAACACATCTTAAGGTGTGTTATATTCTGGACAAGAAAGTGTGTTGTTTTAACACACCTTTTTTTAAGAGTGAACCGTCCTTCTCATTTTATAAAGCACTGTATCAAGAGTAGGTTTTCGGCCGGCGAGTTTCGTGAAAGTGATGTCGATTGCATCGATTTAGAGACAGGTGTATTCATGGTTAGAAGCTCAGGCGATACCACAGTGAAGTATTCTGTTCAACTCCAAATTCCGAGTTGCACTTGTGAAGCATGGTTCAGGACACACTTCCCGTGCAAACACTTCTACGCTGTGTTCAACACTTATGATGAGTGGGATTTTTCTCGATTGCCACACTCATATCGCAATAACGTGTTTATTACTCTTGATTGTGATGAGGCCAATTCAACAACAGAGCATGTCAAAGATAAAGTACAGCGTGAAGAAAAGTGTAACGAAGGTAATGGCATGTTCAACGAAGGCGACCACCTGTATGGTAGTGAAGACGGCTTGCATAAAAACCAGTCTGCACCCGAAAAGCGTGAGAAGAGGAAAATGGTACACCCCTCATCAACAAGCCTTCGCAAATCTATCCGAGAAAAGGCTAATCTTGTGTGCGATGCTGCCTACAATGTGGACGAAATTGAGTGCTTAAAAGAAGCCGTTCAAAATCTCGATCAAATCCACCAATCGCTTCGTCGTAGTTGTCCCATGGAAGACGGTCTTCCAGTGCGAAGTAGTCCTGTGAAGAAACGGTACAAGGTAACGGCCATGGATTATCACAAAGTCTTCCACAAGCCATTACCCCGGCGTAAACGTAAAGTACGGAAAGCACCAAACAATAATGCCGAAAGCAAGAGATCTACTGCAACGTTCATAGATCTCACTAACTTACCCGAATCTTCAGAGGACAAGGTATAGAAATATAAATTAAAATAGTTAATAGAGACATGCATTAAATGACATGTGGTGAAATTGATGACAAGATGAAATATTTATTTACTGCATTTTGTTGCTATTTTTTTACAGACCGTTTTCGAAGAATATGTTAACCTTGTACAGGAATGGCAACCGTGTTATACAGAAGACGACGAAGACAGTGCGACATTGCCCGACCTTATCCCACCTTCCCAAAAAGCTGAAGATAATGAAAACAGAAACGTAGACATGCCATCAGTTAATTTGCCAAACTGCGAAGCTATACACACCACTTCGTAAGTTTGAAAATGTTTCAATACCGTATCCTTTTGATGTGCAGTGAGACGTTCCTGCAACCCTTGCCCTTGAGCTACAAGGGTTCATATAAGCTGGTTCACACGCGCGACATTAAGCACAAGCACGAAAACAAAGCATAACTTCTCTTCTGGGACTTGCGAACACAAAACGAGATTTTTTCTTTATTTCGTCTTTTGTTCTGCTCTTGGCTTATGGTCTTATATGAGTATATACGGTTATATGACTGTCCTTGTGTCGGGCTTGACTTCATTCTTTTGTTTTGCCTTTTGTTTTCCCTTATGCTCAAGTGTGAACCAGGCTATATGCATTGAAGGCGAATGTTACAATTTTATGTGCAGTAATATATGCAGTGCCAATCGACAATCTCAATATGGCTTTGAAAGTATGTTATATAACAAAACACGATTGCGAAAAAGTGGTAAGTTCTACTCACCATTTCACACGTTTTTGTAGCTTAAACATTTACATGTATAGGCTTAGCACCGGTCCCACTGTCCATGCATCAGCACTATAGCGAGGTTGCTCAGCTGGTTCAATCCCATCCTTCGAAAAGATTTTGACGAGCAAAACTTGAATGATTAATTTAAATTTACTAAGTTATTGCACCGACGTTTATTTATCGTTTATATTAAGGACAACCCAAGACGATCACGTTGATGGGATTGCTCGTAAATGTAATCCATTACAGAGAGTCATATTCGCAGGGGACAACGGCATAAAGCCCAGAGATGTGATGTTAGAAGTGGAACTTATAAAAGTAACCGTGGCTGATTTGTGGACTATCGCTGAACCCAAACAGACAACGCTTGCCGAGTGCCAGAAAGTAAGGAAAGAAGTAACATCATTTAAACCTGGATGGTTAACAGACACTGTAAGTTATTTCTTTTCAAAATACATTCTTGCGCGCCACATCTGTTCATGCATGATTGGCTGTTAAATGTATTCTAACCTCCTCTAGTATTTTAACATTTTCTCTTTTTGTAGGTAATAGATGGTTATCTCAGATGCCTTCAACGCAAAAACGAGAGTGTTTTGGTGGCTGCGTCCTATGTATCACAGGTCGTTATGCGTCATAGCAGCACTCGTCGTACCTGGTCTGATGTTAACTTTGGAAAAATTAAAATAATTTTGTTCCCTATTAATTTCTCTGGCAACCACTGGACACTATTTGTGAGTACTGTAATCAGTAAATGCCCACTCTGTTAACAGCTATGAGCTATTTGCTATATAGGCTGATGTATATCAATACGCGGCATATCAATATTTCAATAATAATTATTAGTATTATAATTTTCAAAAACCGAATACTCGATAATCTGTTTTACTGACACCTGAAATACCAAATTCGCAGCGCATTCATAATAAATACCAGGTCAACTTTTTTACAATATTGCATGCGCTTATATACTTATATACCAAAGATATTTTGCATGTCTATATTGAAAACAGCCAAACTCATTACTCTTATTAAGTTGGAAGATCATAACGTCCCATATCGTAACGTCCAAGGCAAGACGGACGTAAAATCTCAGAACATGACATAACGTGTCTTGACAAAACGTAACGTCTAATAACATAACGTTGCGTAACATCCTAGAACGTAGCGTAACGTCTCAAAACGGAGCACTGACCAGATTGACTGCGAGACCTTTTTTGCAATGCTGTATCATCCTAGTTTTTCCTGACAAACAATCAATGATAGTCACAGAGGCAAATGTACATCTACTTGCAAAGACATTTGGGCTGCACAGTATATTTTTATTGTTTTCTCTCGGTATTTTTAAAATAGAATCGACTTTCTGTTTTTTACTGTTAGGTTGTGGACACACACTCCAAGAAAAGACTTTATTTCGATCCCTTCGACGGCGAACGTTCTTCTCTTATCACATTGTCTTCTCATCCCAATTTGGTGAAACATTTGGATGATTTGAGGTAGGCTAGTGTATGGTTAGCCTGGTACCCTGGCCCAATCAAAGAATTTCGCGGATTTAAGGCATGCGCAGACGTACAAGTGGATTTAGCCCTGAATGATGCGGGATTGTAATTAGTGGTTACCTGGCCCATATTTCTTTTGAAATTGGGCCAGGGGGCTAGTGTATGGTCAGCCGTGTTTACACAGCCTGATACATAATACAAACACGAAAAGATGTTTGGAGAATTTGAGAGTTTTTAAACTCCAGCCATAGGCGAGTAACTTCGAATTCTCCCAAATGAATGTTTCTATCAAATGAATCTTTCTATAAACATAATAGTTTACAAAATAACACTACTGTATGAAATGAAAGGTGTCGTCATAACCGTGTTTGCTTAACCTGATGCAAACAGGGAAAGTGTACAATCAGAACGTGAGTGATCAGCCTATTTTATAAAAAGGTATTTAGTAACGATTATTATGTTGTGAACATTTTGTAGCCTTCAACTTCGGCAGATAGATAATTCAAGGTCTTGGTAACACCTGATATCGTATGCATCAGCCAAACCCAATTGTTTTCTTGTACATGCAAAAAGTAGATAAGCTTGCAAATACAAACGACACTAGAGTTCATTTTCATTATGTAATTCCTTTAAAGAATCACTGTCGTAAAACATTTTTCAGTGACCTGGTAGATGTCAAAACTGGTTGGAATGTTAGATCTTGGCCCTGTATTCAACCTAAACACTGCCGCCAACAGGATGGCTACAACTGTGGAGTGTATGTGTGCTTTGTAAGTAGGAGCCAACCTCATATCCAATGTCTTTTCGCTGCTGCTCCTCTAGAAAAGACCCTGGGGATGAGGTTGAGTAAGAATCATGTTAATTTTTTAGAAGTTACAGCATAATGTGGCAGTTTGAACTAGATTATTTACATTTCATAGTTTGCTCGATGCCTGACTCAAGACCTTGATGCGACCAAAACTTTTGATAGCAGCACAGAACGCAAGAGAATTATGTCAAATTTGTTTGGTTCTTGTTATGATGACATAATTAGGTATGCAGTATAATTTTGGCACCAGACATCACCTACAGTAACAATAAAGTAATAATTAAACTTCCTCTTTTTTCTCCCTTATTACAGTAATATTCTATTATCTACCTAGTATAACGTTTGTCTCTTCAATTAATTTCTCATTCTTGGTATAATCAAATTTTTTATTTCTTCAGTGGGCGTAACACTGCCGTGTGCAAGATCTGCAAACAAGATGACAACGAAGACTGGTTAGGATGCGATCAATGTGGACAGTTTTACCATGCAAGCTGTCTTGGAGTAGATTTTGCTAGGTCATTGTGTCAACCATTTCAATGTACGTGATAAATTATTGAGCCTTTATCAAGTGGCAATTATGGAAGCGTTCCGAGAAAATGTTGAGCAGTTCATTTCCTAACTTTTAGCAATTCATTTGATTAGTTCTGTGAAAAACTGCTAACTTCCTCGAAATGTTGGAAACTTCCTGGTATTAGCTTGGGAATTGACCAATCACGTTGACATCCCTGAGATTTATAAATCCCTTCCATAGTTTTTACTAATTCACATAATTTTGAACCTATATATAAGCTGTAATCGCTTTTTAACATTTTTCAACCGACGAAGATCGAAGATTTTTGATCGAAACATCTTGTAAACATTTTTAACGTCATTACACATTTTTAATCTAGTCAGAGTCAACACTAATTAACCTTTCCAAATATATATATATATATATATATATATATATATATATTTTGAAAGGTTAATTAGTGTTGACTCTGACTATATATATATATATATATATATATATATATATATATATGTATGTATATATATATGTATGTATATATATATGTATGTATATATATATGTATGTATAGATTTTCGCTTACCTCAAAAGTCTGCAACAGGCTGTTTCATCTAAAAAAGAATCTTCAGGCCTGAAGAATCTTCTGCCTGAAGATTCCTTTTTAGATGAAACAGCCTGTTGCAGACTTTTGAGGTAAGCAAAAATCTATATTTGCTCTAACTATATGTTATCGAGCACTCGCTGCGTTTCGTAGACCTAAACCCACACGTATGTATGTATATATATATGCAAATACTTAAAACTGTCACTTATCCACCAGTCAATGTAAACTACCACTCATTGCTTTGGTGTGCCCTGCTAATGTATGGCCTGGCATAGGTGTATGTGCACAAATTTATTAGGGGGGGGGTTGGATAAAATTTTGCCCGACTGAATTTGGAAATTGCCTGACTTTAATGTAAAAAACCCACCTTTTCCTTATCTTCATCCTATCTTTGTACTTTTTTTCCTATATTTCTTGCTCGACTTAGGTTGAAAATTTGCCCAACTTAGCAACATTTCCATTTGTCTGGGAGACAGCTGCCCCCACCTCCCACCTCGTATGCCTATGTGGCCTAAGGGGTTTACATTGACTGGTGTATAAACTCACTTTTTCAGCATGCTTACACACTGCAAATTAATCTGGACCTTCCGGTTGATTTCTGGTTTAATATAAATGCATGTCAAGAATGAGAAACAATCCATGTTTGGGCTCACTATCCTTACTTCACTTCCTATTATTTATTTATTTCCATGCATCTACTTTGTCCTTGGAGGTTGGACATTTGACCATCTACTGTAATTTGGCTCTATAATAGGGCATTTGAACAAATCAATTTTCAAAAGTACAGCTACTGAGACCTGGCAGGAGGGGTGCAACACCCCCTTTTTTGAAAAAATAGTCAGTAAAATGGTGATTCTGTAGGGGAAAACGTAATTTGTCAGTATTTTGATAGAAAATTTGTCGGTAAATTGATTGTAAAATTGAGTTGGTCGGTAAAGTAATGAGGCAATGAGGTACAACCCCCCACCCCCACCCCCACCCCCCTCAGAATGGTCACGCTCCGCGAACCAGAAATGGGCCAGATTAATCGCAATGTATAAACGTAGCTTTAATTAATGCAATCTTTACTGTACCTTAAGTAACTTGAGTTTGATTTTACCAAAATCCGATTGATATATATCCATTAAAATACAACATCAACTGCAGCACTCATTCACATTGTTCAACTATAAACTATTCACATCGAAGAAATAAAAGCTTATTGTTTACTTTTCTGTAGATAGCAAGAATGTCGTCAAACATCCGTTACTTCGAGATTGACGTATAATATGTAAAAACTGAGTTATAACTCCTTAAAACTCGCAAAATGAGAGGTTCCTGAGCAGCTCGATAGCGTCCCCCGAGCGAACACGATTTAGTATTCATCAACATTCTTGGGCTAGACCGCTGTAGCATTGCAGGCTCAGCCTCTCTCTACGCCCGGGGAAAATCGCCACCCAGTGACTTCAGTCTTCAGAACTAACCGATTTCTTGAAGATCAAGCAGGCTCCACAAGACGTTTGTGATACGTTAAAAGGCACGTAAGAGTAGCTTTACTTCAAGATTTTTGATTTGTTGCTCAGTTGCCAGTTGCCTCGTATTATATAAATCTTATGAGTTATAATATTTTCATTTATACAGACAACTGTATTGACGGGACAACACTTGTCTGTTTATTCCGTGACCAAACCGAGTTTTTAACAGTCTTCCCAAAATCTGGCTACCGTCTGCTGCTGAAACGTGCATTCAACAGTATTGTGATTAAAACCTCTGTGCCTGAAGGAGACGCCAGCGTGCTTAAAGCTTCGCCGAGTCCTGCTGAAGAAAGAGACGAAGTGATCGGCGCGGTAAGTTGCCAGTTTTGTTACCTCGTGTTTTAATATGACTGTTCACTGTTGCCGTCTATCTTAGCGCTGCGTTTGGATAATATCCCTGTACGTTTAGCGTTAAAGAAGTCCTACACGCTCATAAGAACTCGGGGCTAGCGCTAGGTCGCGAATAATATTTTTAACGCATTTTGGAAACAAGTCTCCATTGTTTAAATTACGCGCTGCGCTCGGCTTGCTAATCAATCATGAAATCGAGGCTTGACCGCTCGAGCTGAAGGCTGAAGCTATGGCTATTTTACGGAGAGGATGAAATTATCGAGCTTTGTCTGCCACCTTTTTTTGCCAGCTAGTTGCAGCTAGTGAGGGATAGTGGTAAGTTATTATCCTAGTTAGTAGCTATAATATTAGTTAATAGTAGAACGTAGCTTATCCTATAGGTATATAAACTTTAATATTAACACTTTATATATATATATATATATATATATATATATATATATATATATATATATATATATATATATATATATATATCTTGTTATAAAAATTATTGCCCAGCAAATAATTCGTAACAAAGCCATAATAAAATCAAAAGTCGTAAGTAAGCATGATAAAAAAATTTTTAATGAAGAACTAACGTTTCGTCACTAACCATGCAGCGACATCATCAGAGTGATAAATATTTACAAAAATGTCTCAGCTTTATACCTACGCAATTATAAAGCTGAGACATTTTTGTAAATATTTATCACTCTGATGATGTCGCTGGTTAGTGACGAAACGTTAGTTCTTCATTAAAAATTTTTTTATCATGCTTACTTACGACTTTTGATTTTATTATGGCTTTGTTACGAATTATTTGCTGGGCAATAATTTTTATAACAAGATTACGATTCCCGCCTGGTACCTCGATTGCTACAATATATATATATATATATATATATATATATATATATATATATATATATATATATATATACAGGTGTATGTACCACAGAATACCACAGTATACCAGTTTTTTTATTTCTCTTATAAAATTTGGAGGAAACATGCTATATACTTTATTTTTGTGAATATGTATTAATTTTAATCTAAACGAACATAATTATTAAAACAAAAAAAGGGTATTACCAAATCAATTCTTAAAAATAATCTGGTTTAACAAGAAATAAAGTTCTATGTTTTTTATAATTTTTTCCTCTTAATGCCTATAAAATCCTGAATTTTGAAATTAAGTTTGCAAATCAGCATAATTTAAGTTGCTCAATAGTCATAAATTAACCCTTAACCAACTGATTAGTACTACCGCATATATATATTTGAAAAATGGTAGTTACTATTTATTACATTGGATAACCATTGACTTGGTATTCTGTGGTACATGTATCAAAATGCTGTTTTTTCACTTTTCACTTGACCGGCTACTCAAGAATTATATCCGCCATCTTGGATATTCAGCCTAAACTCGTACCCAGCCCCCAGGATTACTTCCGATTTTTGGCCAAGGTTGTTTTACTGTTTTAGTTGTTTAGCCTGATATCAGGCAGCTTAGCTAATAGAAAGAATACACAAAGTTAATGTTTTTCAATGCAACACATTACTATTACTATACAGGAATCACCCAGAGTAACCAGTTTTACTATCGGACAACTGTATTTTTCAAAATTACTGATAAAAAAACTGGTATTCTGTGGTACACACCACTGGTATTCTGTAGTGATTTTAGTAATTACCTTTCACTTAAGTTAGCAATATTTTTTTACATCCAACAGTATTAGCACACAACATGACACACCAAATCCTGGTACAATTTGATAAACCGTTCCTTACTTATTGTGTGTTTTCTGTGCTGGTATTCTGTGGTACATTAGGTTTTTTTCCACAGAATGTTCAATTAAAAAAATAACAAAGTCTACCAAATCTAGCCCCAAAACCCCCTGGGAAGAAAAAATACAGTGAAAAACTATACTAAAAAATATTAACAGGCCATATTACATGTATTTTACAAAAGATATGGAACATGTAAATTTGTGTGGTATTCTGTGGTACATACACCTGTATATATATATATATATATATATATATATATATATATTACCCGACCTGGGTAAAATCTGTCAAAATTATTCACTTAATACTTGTGAGCAAATATGATACATATACAGTGTTTCTGCATAATCAAATATTTAAAAGGCGAGATGGCACATCTCTTAGCCAGTTAGCCGCCCTGGACATTTGATACAGGTAGCAGCATTATGCAGTGATTTGTTTCTATTTTAACCATGTGTTATTGTAAGAATAAACAGAAATTTAAGAATACACCTGGATCTACGTGTACAGTACATGTAAACTACCCAATTCCAGACAATCCAGGGTAAAATCTGTCAAATTCACTTCGTGAGCAAATAAGATAACACATTTCTGCTTATCAATGTTAAGGTGAGATGGCACATCTCTTAGCCGCCCTGGACAAATGACACATTTGATACAGGTAGCAGCATTATGCAGTGATGTGTTTCTATTTTAACCATGTGTTATTGTAAGAATGATGAGAAATTTAAGAATTTTAAATGTGCGTACACCTACATGTAATTCCAGACAATCCAGACCTGGGCAAAATTTGTTAAATTCACTTGGTGAGCAAATAAGATAACATATTTCTGCATAATCAATGTTAAGGCGAGATGGCACATCTCTTAGCCGCCCTGGACAAATGGCACATTTGATACAGGTAGCAGCATTATGCATTGATTTGTTTCTATTTTAACCATGTGTTATTGTAAGAATGATGAGAAATTTAAGAATTTTAAATGTGCGTACACCTACATGTAATTCCAGACAATCCAGACCTGAGTAAAATTTGTTAAATTCACTTGGTGAGCAAATAAGATAACATATTTCTGCATAATCAATGTTAAGGCGAGATGGCACATCTCTTAGCCGCCCTGGACAAATGGCACATTTGATACAGGTAGCAGCATTATGCATTGATTTGTTTCTATTTTAATCATGTGTTATTGTAAGAGTGATCAGAAATTTAAGAATTTTAAATGTGCATACACCTAATTCCAGACAATCCAGACCTGGGTAAAATCTGTCAAATTCACTTGGTGAGCAAATAAGATAACATATTTCTGCATAATCAATGTTAAGGCGAGATGGCACATCTCTCAGCCACCCTGGACAAATGGCACATTTGATACAGGTAGCAGCACTATGCAGTGTTTTGTTTCTATTTTAACCATGTGTTATTGTAAGAATGATCGGAAATTTAGTAATTTTAAATGTGCGTACACCTATTTAAGAATTTTAAATGTGCAAAGACCTAATTCCAGACAATCCAGACCTGGGTAAAATCTGTCAAATTCACTTGGTGAGCAAATAAGATAACATATTTCTGCATAATAAATGATATTCGGCATTTCACTCGATTACATAGCATGTTCTAAGGATTTAGGGTGAATCTTTAGAACATATTTCTGCATAATCAATGTTAAGGTGAGATGGCACATCTCTTAGCCGCCCTGGACAAATGGCACATTTGATACAGGTAGCAGCATTATGCAGTGATTTGTTTCTATATTAACCATGTGTTATTGTAAGAGTGATCAGAAATTTAAGAATTTTATATGTGCGTACACCTAATTCCAGACAATCCAGACTTGCTGAGGACTCCCCATTTAATTAGTTAAATTGTCTTGCAGTAGACAGAATAAAATAGGAAAGCTGCTGTTTTTAGCTGGCTTAGCCTGGAATGGGTTAATATCCCCACTGCTATAGAAGTAATAGTCTGAAAACATCTTCTCTTAAATTTCTAGCCTGCTGCATCAGCAATCCCTGCAAAACAGAAATGCTTTCCAGGGAAAATGGTGGATAACATACAGTATCAACTTACTTTGTATTTGATGTGAGCTACAGCATGTCAGGATTTTTTTTCCCTGCAAGATGTTGCTTTAGAAATTAAATACATTGATGTATTTAGAGGAACTAAATACTCAACTTTCATGGCTGAACTTCGAAATGATGTCCATACTATTTAAATAAAATATATGAACTAGGAAACAAATTGCTTTTATAACATACTTCATAGTTTTAGTATTGTATAGATATTTTTTGAAATTAATTAAATATTTTCTAATATATTTTTCAGTTTAACTCTTTATGTATTTATTCATCAGTTCTTAAGGTGTGTTACACTAACACATCTTAAGGTGTGTTACACTAACACATCTCTTAAGGTGTGTTAAATTAACACATCTTAAGGTGTGTTACACTAACACATCTTAAGGTGTGTTATATTCTGGACAAGAAAGTGTGTTGTTTTAACACACCTTTTTTTAAGAGTGAAATGGCGGCTGTCGAGGCTCGCGAAATACCGGCTGACCCGTATTAGCTACGCATGCGTAGAACGAATATCTTGCGTGTAAACGTCATCAAAACACGGCCGACAACTCACTTGAGCCAGCACGCACGTGGACTGCGAACTGCCCATGAAAGTGGCCGATTTTCTATGCGATTTCCGATCGTGGGCCGAGGTAACTAACCTACTTAGTTCAAGATCACAGGGGTTGCCTAAGAAAACTGAGATACTGAGTTCGTTATCACAGAGGTTGTCTAAAAAACACTTCAGTCGCAATGATAAATCCTTTATCACATTCGTGACCATTGATTAACCCTTATTTTCCCAACAACGCATAAATCAAGTTAATTGCCCCAGGCTAATATATATTAGGAAGAGATGTAAGAGAAGTTTTTTCTATAAATAAGCAAAAAGAATATTTCAGTATGTTATTTTCGTGATTCTATCGAGTGTCATCATGCTATATTGAGAATTCTTCTAAAAAAAATTTCAAATGGACCTTTTTCATAAATGGCGAAAGGAACTCATGTCATCGTCCTATTAGTCATCAGGAGCATTCAGATTAACTAAAAGCGAAGAGAAGGATTTTACAAGAGAAAATTTTTTCATGATGTCTTACACTGCTAAAGTCAACCGAAAAATTTCGGCTGACTCGAGCGGGATTTGAACTCGCACCTTCGGGATTCCGGTCCGCCGCTCTACCTGTTGAGCTATCGAGCCGCACAGGGATTGGAGGCAAGTTCTATCCAACTTAAGTGCACGAGATATTCTCGCGACCACTTAACGCTTATCCGTGAGGACGTGCAGTGTTTCAATTCTATTACAGAATTATCCTCAGAAACATGAGAAAATTTTTTCATGATGTCTTACACTGCTAAAGTCAACCGAAAAATTTCGGCTGACTCGAGCGGGATTTGAACTCGCACCTCCGGGATTCCGCTCGAGTCAGCCGAAATTTTTCGGTTGACTTTAGCAGTGTAAGACATGGAAAAATTTTCTCATGTTTCTGAGGATGATTCTGTAATAGAATTGAAACACTGCACGTCCTCACGGATAAGCGTTAAGTTGTCGCGAGAATATCTCGTGCACTTAAGTTGGATAGAACTTGCCTCCAATCCCTGTGCGGCTCGATAGCTCAACAGGTAGAGCGGCGGACCGGAATCCCGAAGGTGCGAGTTCAAATCCCGCTCGAGTCAGCCGAAATTTTTCGGTTGACTTTAGCAGTGTAAGACATCATGAAAAAATTTTCTCATGTTTCTGAGGATGATTCTGTAATAGAATTGAAACACTGCACGTCCTCACGGATAAGCGTTAAGTTGTCGCGAGAATATCTCGTGCACTTAAGTTGGATAGAACTTGCCTCCAATCCCTGTGCGGCTCGATAGATCAACAGGTAGAGCGGCGGACCGGAATCCCGAAGGTGCGAGTTCAAATCCCGCTCGAGTCAGCCGAAATTTTTCGGTTGACTTTAGCAGTGTAAGACATCATGAAAAAATTTTCTCATGTTTCTGAGGATGATTCTGTAATAGGATTTTACAAATTTAGTAAGTATTTCATCTATGAAGTGTAGTCTATGGACTGTTTGTACATGGGAGCCGGGACAGGACGCTTTTCATTCCAGGACAATTGCGACCGGGACGTTTCATAGTACAGCTAGAAAATTGTAAAAACCGCAGAATAACAGAGACGACATAAATAGAATTTGACGTATTATAAAGAGCTGCTGTCCTCCTACTGTTTATTTCATAGGTATTGAGATTTCTTAACAAAGACAAGCGAAACCTAAGAGGACTGTTTTTTTAGCTCAGAGATAGAGGATGCCACTTGGTTGACTTTGTTTTTGCTTTGGATAAACAAGTTTACTGAGATCTCGAAATTACTAAATCATGAATAGTTCTTGCCGTTATTTTGTCTTTGAAATATGTTTCGGTAAAAACTGGTATTTCTACCTCGTGGAGAAATCGGTTCGCATATTGGCTCAGTTTGGGCACGAACTTTGACCAGAAACTCCGACAAAATAGTGCTCGAGCTCTGTTGCTATCGTCATATTTCTGCTTTCAGCTTTTCTTCATTATCCTTTTCTGTATACGTTTGTGTCCTTTTGAAAGTAAGCTGAATTGTTGCCTAGGTCCAACGACACAAATCTTCAATTTCGCTTCACTTTCAAAGTTCAGACACAAAGTTGTGTATACAAAACGTCTTCGAAAACTCGTTGTCCGCTGCTCCTTTTGCATTACGTAATAACTCGTAGGATAATTATTCACAAGTGAAATTTTGTCGTTCGTCGTCCTGATTGGACGAACGATGTTTTTTCACGGTGAAAAAATATCGTTCGCCATTCCCATTGGCTGCTGAAAGTTAGCGAACGATTTTTACTTCACTGCTTTACTGCGAAGAAATCTCAATACCTATGGAATAAGAAAACTTTCTTCATATAAACGAAATGAGATAAATAAAATTGAAGGGAAAATATAGTAGCGATGCGATTCCGCTAAATATCCCGTCCTGGCAAACGTCTAGTCATCATTTACCTATACTATAAGAAGGCTTCTGATTGGTTTAGATATTCTAACCCGACACCGCCAAGCCTTCCAAAATAACATACAAAGCTTTCCCTATGTTTACTTGAAGTATTACAGAAATTACAAAACGATACGGACCCGAAATCGTTCAAAACAAACGTAAACCATTCACCCACAGCTCAAAAATCGGGAAGTTTACATACCGTATTTACTCGTTTAAGCGCCGCGGCGCTCTTTAAATTTTTAGTGTTTCGGATGCGGCGCTTATTTGAGGGCGGCGCTCTTTAAAAATTATTTTATTTGTAAACGATAACAAGAAATCATATCAACAAAATAAACATGTTTCAGATGTTATCTTGTCATTCACATTGAAATCTTTCACTTTGAACATATAAACACTGTAATTCCCGAGCCGGGCGACGGGCCGAAGGCCCGGAGCCCGGTGAGGGTGCAAATCTCGACACGCGTGGAGTTCATTTTACACGCGTGTAGAAAAAGCAAGGCAGACGAAAATCTGGAAGCTGTTTATATTTAACAATTAGACAACGAGCCCGAGTTTTCTATGAGCGAATAGTCAACGGGGGGAAGCCGAGTTGACTATCGCTCATAGAAAACGAGGGCGAGTTGTCTAATTGTTTTAGTATAAATTTAGCATGGATTTTCATGTACAATATTGAAACAATATATATCCACTCATTTGATTTGTAAAAATGACAAAAAGTTGAAAGAAACATTCAATTTAGCATATAGTTTACATCACGAAATCTTGTCAACAGCAAGCGTAATTTTGAAATGTGTTTTGTTTGCAGTTATTTCGTTTTAAACGAACACTGATAAACAAATTAACGCTCTTACCATTAATAATTTCCATTCTAACCATTTTGTAGTCATTTTTGTTTTCTGTAGAACGTATTACTTCACCTAAATGTTCAATTTCTTCTTTCATTTGCCCACTCCGTTATAATTTCGGCGCCATTGTTGCTTAACAGAACAACCGCTGGCTCTAATGATCATTGTTCGTGCTATACTACGCATTTTGTCATTGGTCATTTTTTTTAAAAGAATGAGTTTCATTGGCTTATCCCAGAGGTTTATATCACCGATTATAAACTCCTGCAATAGCCAATGAAATTCGAGGATTTGCATTACAAACTTGTAAATTTATACTAAATATATATATATATATATATATATATATATATATATATATATATATATATATATATATATATATATATACGTCGTAGGGTGTCGTGCGGTAAGAATTGTTGGGACCACAAAATTTTAAACTAAATCTATGGCTATATTTTGCGAAACGAATTTTTTTCGTTTAAAGAAACGAAATGGAGCCCGCTCTACTAAAACAACACACAGCGGTTTAATATATCTTGAAGAGAAACCAGAAAACCTGAAGATACTAAACGCTGTATGGTAAACAAAAAGTCGATCTAAATTGGCAGTGTTTGTGGTAACTCAGGTAGGGGGATTTGTATATTTATTTTGCGGATTGGATTCATTGTATTAAGTGCCAAGACCGGCAATACGTTTAAATAAAAGCCCTTTTATAGCATCTATTATCTAAAGCTTAGTACATTGTGTTGTTTTCATGTTTTCGCTTACACCTAAATGATATACAGCTCCACTTATATTCGTGCTTACCTTTTTACACTAACTTGAAAACTTATCTGGACGTGGTGTTTTTCATTGACTGTGTATATGCTTCTTATTATTTATAATACTCATGGGCCGACTTTGCCGATTTTCTAGGCAGTATTTCCAAATTTTCGCCAGAAACGTTGTCTGTTTAATATTTCTTTCTGGAATCCGATTCTACTGAATTGTTTTCATCTCAAACTTTATATTATAAATGTAGTTTTGGAGCTGTTAACTTTTAATTCTGCCTTTGCAAAACATGTATGCAGAACAGCAGAGGGAAGCCATTTAAAGACTTGCTAAAAATAATTCCCTTGGAAACATATAAACAATGAATATATGTTTTACAGCTATAGTTCAATTAATGAAACCTAAGTTTTGCTTTCATATGTTCAATTTTCAAATCAGAAATCTGAAAGTAAACAGTTAGTCACCCTATAAATGCATATCAGGAGGGCTTTAATATTTTAATCAGGGTGTGATCTGTATTTCATTAACACAACAAAAACAGAAATTAGGGGAGGGGGGGGGGGTGGGGTGGGGGGGAGGGGGGGAGGGGGGTTGTTGCATTCATGTATTTCTAGTACAGGACAATAAATTTCCGAGGCTGTAGTTGCTTTTTAGTTTGGCTTCTCGAACAATTCTGTCTGACGGTGCTTCGATTAAGCACCGCATTGTTGTGAATAAGTGCGGCGCTTATTCGAGGGCGGCGTTCTTTAATATTTTTGCTCTCATATGCGGCGCTTAATCGGGGGCGGCCGTTAAACGAGTAAATACGGTATGAAAATATTTGGCGTTCGCCCCCTTTGACCGCGCTTGCCCCAGACTCTTTGCCCCCCTTTTCAATATGGCGTCCGTAACCTTGAACTCGTCTATTCAAATCCCACTCGAGTCAGCCAAAAGTTTTCGGTTGACTATAGCAGTGTAAGAAATCAGTGTGAGAATTCTCTGAGGATGTTTCTGCAACAAACGGTAAATTCATTAATAGTCTTCACTTTCTTAAGGTGGTTCCACACAGTTTCTTGAAAAATGGAAAATACAAGTTTGAGAGTCCAATTTAAAAAAAATTCTGTAGAAGTAATAATTTATTTTTCGGAAAAATCATGTTTGTTAATTTTTAAAAAAATTTCGTTCTACAGAATTTTTTTTAAATCGGCCTATTGATTACTCATACTTCATCAGTTTTTTATTGTCAGACTGTTTAACTATGCATAACATTTAGTTTTATTCTTTTTCCGAATTGTTTAATCACGTGTTTTGGACTCTCAAACTTGTATTTTCCATTTTTCAAGAAACTGTATGGAGCCACCTTAAACTACTTACTGATTAAGACTTTCCTACAAACTTGCATGACATATTTTGACTTTGCAGTAAAGAGGAATAGCTGTTTAGCACAACATCCGCAGACTAATGCATATAGTTAATTATTTTATGCAGTAAAGTTTAAGTAAAATTTACCCACTTTCCTTTTTTAAAAACATTACAGAAAGCATGCGAAAAGATATTCAATTGTAAAAAAACAAACAATAAACAGCTAAATAAAATAGGCAGGAAGTAAATAGATTTGCAATAGATTTGAAATAGATTTTCCAAAGATTTGACATATTTTTGAGATAATCTCAAAAATATCTCAAATCTATGGCAAATCTATTGCAAATGTATCTCAAATGTAGCTCAAATCTATGACGAATGTATTGCAAATCTAACGTAAATCTATTGCAAATGTAGCTATTCCAAATTTAATGCAAATCTAGCTATTGAAAATCTATTGCAAATTTATGGCAAATCTATTGTAAACGTATTGTATAAATCTAAAATGCAAATGTAATGCAAAGCTATTGCAAATCTATGGCAAATGTAACAGCGTTCTTTAACAGTGTTCGCAACCTTTCTTTAGCAGTGTGCGCGCCAATCCTCTCACTTATTAGGGGCTGTTTATATGGAAGGCGGGGCGGGACGTTTGCCGGGACGGGACGTTTGCCCGGGTTTACAATTTCACCCTGGAATACCCGGGACGTTCAACAAGCATCTCTATCTAGTTCGTGTTGGACATGTTCGGTTTTCGCTTTTTTTTCCAGAAAACTAAGCTATTTGGTCGGATAAACTGTACGTATGTTGTAGCCAGATGAATTATCTTTCTTCCAGTATATTTGAAGCTACTACAGTGGTTTATTTCTCGAGAAAACATTCGGAAAAGACAGATTATAATACATACGAAAAAAAATCATAATAGCGGCCGCTAAAATATGATTTGGACATGTTCGGTAATTCGCTTTTTCTAGGGAAACTAAGCTATTTGTTCGGATAAACTGTAAGTATGTTGTAGCAAGGTGAATTACCTTTCTGCCAATATATTTTATAACTTCTACTGCGTATTATTTCTTGACGAAACGTTCGGAGTAGACGGATTAGCCAAACTTTGACAACATTTTCAGTCGGAATCTTTTCCAAGTCAGCATAATATCATCCTGGCAAACCTCTGGGCAAAGCGGGACGGAGTGTTTACATGAGAAAAATTATCTTGCATTTGCCGGGTTCCCGGCTGAGCGAACCGGGATCCTGTTTTGCCGGGACAATTATTTCCATATAAACGGAACGGGACAACTAAGAGATTACATACATGCATGGCGGGATCCCCGCAAACGTCCCGTCCCGTCCCGCCTCCCATGTAAACAGCCCCTTAGGGCCTGTTTATATGATTCAGGTATACCGGGATGTCCCGGTTGCCTGGGATAAATTTCATCCCGGCTTTACATGGAGAATAAAACAAAGTGCTTGTCCCGGTTGACCGGGACTGAATTTCATCGCGGGTCAAAAATCGCGGGAATTTAAGGAAATGGAGCAAAAACTCCCTTAATTCTCCAATGTTAGAAATCATTTCACTTTTATTCAGTGTTTTCTCTCTAGACCTGACCGGTCTACCGGGGATATTGCGTTCATATGGACAAACACTTGTCCCGCCTGACTGGGATCCCGGTCAAGCGAGACATCCCGGTCTCCAATACAAACGTAACTTGGAAAATAACAGTAAATTATCTACAAGCCGAGACCCGGTACACCGGGATCAGGTAAACAGGCTCTTAGAAATCGGGATTAACCCGAAACCTAGGGGTGTTCTCTGTCCCATATGCGGTATGTTAAACTGAAAAGCATACAAGTAATGATTCAGTAAGTAAGGGCCTGAACGCTGTAACTTTCTCTCCGGATGGTTGCGGTCAGTCTTAAGGTTGCCGGAGGGTTGTGGTCGGGTTTTAGGATTACTGGGGGTTCAGATTAGGTTTAGGGAAAGGGTTAGAGGTTGGGTTAGGATCATGGTTGAGGTGTAGGTTTGGTTTCAATGCCGTTAAAGTTCAGGATTATCCTGAATTCTAGGCCAAATATTTGACAATTCAGGATAATCATGAATTCTAGGGTCACCTAAATGTTCATGTTTATGCAAACTTGTGCACGGTGAGGGCAAAGTATTTTTGGTATAATGAAGCAATCGTTCAATAGCAGCGTTTAGGCCTGCGCTAAACGTCGCACGGCACCGAATATACGAATTTAGCTAATTCCTAATTCAGAAACTGCGACGCGTATAATATAATTCGATTAAATTCGTCACACAAATTAAATTCGTCTCGGCAATTACATTCGTCCGAGTCAGACGGATAATGCGACGATAATGCGTGTTCGAGACACGACAAATTATCGTCACGTCGAATTAAATGTTTCTCTTCTGTCTGTGACAATTCGGTGCCATGTTTTCAAGAAGTCGTTTTCAGGATCAACGAATCCAAGTAAAAACAATTAAATTCGACTGAAATTCGACGTTTAACTCGACTCTGCATTTACGTCGTATGAATTAAATTCGTCTGTTGTGCGCTTTAAGCCTGGTTCTCATATGTTGCCGATGGTCGCCGACCCATGATTTAGATGCATGTTAAGTAAAAGAATCAAAGCACTGCTTTTCTGCATTCTTTATTACTTAACATGCTGCTGCACTTCCCATTTTAACATGCATCTAAAGCCTGGTTCTCATATGTCGCCGATCGTCGGCGAATTGTGATTTAGATGCATGTTAAAACGGGAAGTGCAGCAGCATGTCAAGTAACAAAGAACAATGCAGAAAAGCAGTGCTTTTATTCTTTTACTCAACATGCATCTGAATCATGGATCGGCGACGATTGGCGACATATGAGAATTAGGCTTTAATACGTAATTTTGCTCTAGCTTAAAAGTATACGTAATTGTTGTATTATTATACAGCTTTTAATTTTTGGTTTAATTTTGTAACTTAACTATAGCTATATCTTATTGACCTTGATATTTTGATTATAGTTATCTTAGGACAATAACAAGTTCATATTAGTTAGTTTCAGAAATTGCAGCTTGATGTTAGTAATAATTGTTAGTTGTTTGCTGTACAAGCTGTGTTAGTTTGTAATACTCAGAAAAACTCTGAGCTCTGAGCGGGACTCGATCCCACATCTGATCTGGTTAGAGCGTCTGGCTAGCATTCAGAAGGTTGTGGGATCGAGTCCCGCTCAGAGCTCAGAGTTTTTCTGAGTATTACTAACTAACACAGCTTGTACAGCAAACAACTAACAATTATTAAGTTCATATTAATATAGCAGTGCATGAATATTCGATTGTTCGTGTCGGGGTCAAATGAGCTGAAACAAGTGGGCTTTTTCCTGTGTGGAAAAAGGAAAAACAAACAAAAACAGAAGTGTACTTAAAAATCATAAATTTATGTTGTCCATCAAGAAGTATATTAGCCGACTCCATCAGTCAGATCAGTCAGATACATGACAGACGCAGCGCGCGGATAGTCAGAAATTGAAGATTCTAGCCAGATTATAAAGTATGTTCAATATTTCTTTGTCAACTAATTGCTTAATTGTTGTTATATAGTTTATTCTTGTTTTACTGCTTTTTGCTTTCTATAATATTTACATATTTCAATATATTTTCATATAATTTTTGTGTAAAAAGGGTCAGGTTTGCCATTTGGCTTTCTCGAGTGTAATATGCTGTTGTTTTAATTACGGCGATGTATGTAATATATAGACTATGTGCACACGGGAACGTTTCCGAGCGTTTTCGTATTGTTTCACTTTCAAATAATCAGCTGATTGTTCTCGATTCTCTGGATAATTCTTTATTGTAAAGCCAAGCTGAGGCTTTCGGACGTCTGCTGGTCTTTGTTCTTTGTTTTAGGGGTGTTTACATGAGACCGGCCCGAACTCAAGCCGGACTAACTTTAGGTCGGTTGTTTTTACTGTAGATCGTTTTCATGAGTACGGCCTGAGATTCAGTTCAGGTGGCCCACTAGCCCGAACTGAAGCATTTTCACCTCTCAAGGTCTATACGTTGTGTTAAATGAGAATGGTGTCAAATCCAGGCATGAATTAATGATTCTCTGGCGGTCACGAGCTGGAAGACAATTCACACGAATCTTGAAGCATTAGGTCAAACCAAAATGCTAAATTCAGTACGGCCTGACTTCGGGCTGGCCTCGGTCATCAGGACTAATTTTCGTCCTGCTAGGAAAGTGAACTAGTACGGGCAGGAATTGATCCGGCACCCGTGTAAACTCTACCGAACCTGACTAGTTTTGATACGGATACAATATGAGATTAAATTTTGGCATTAATCTCGTCTTTGAGCTCGTTAGCTACACTGATCTGGTTATTTAACTGCATGCACGGTACAAAATACGAAGGGAAAATTTTACATCTATTAACAACAGAAGTTGCAAACTTCAGTTGCTTTGTAGAGTGAGCTATAGGTCGCCAAGGCAACCAGTCACATTTTAAGACAACTGCGCATGTGCGTCTCAAAAACTCGACTGAATCGAATTAGTACAGTACTGTAAATGGGAACGACATCCGGTACCACATAAACAGGGTCTATTAAAGCCAGGCAATACTTTCTTTTCTTTGCATATGTAGAAAGAGACTCCATGCGTGGGCCAAGGTTGAACTGGCAGTCATTTCTAAAATGGGAAGTTTTTTACTCAATTTTAATTTTATCTAGGAGTAGCTACTTTCCGTGTGAGGAAGTATAGCGCCGTTCTTATTAAATCAATATCTCATCATGTTCCAGAGATATTCAGGTTTTGTAACATGCAAATGAGATGCCTTATGATGTCATCTAATCCACACAGATTAAACAAACTTTCCCAAATGAGGAATATATATATATATATATCAAGCAATAACTGTGTACCGATTGCAATGTACCATTCGTATAAGAACAGCTTCTAAGTTTCAGCACAATCTACCTATACCTTCCTAAATGACATATTGGAAAAGACGCAAAAGGACAAGTCTTCTTCGCAGCCGTTCTCGTCAATGACGACGTCTTTCATACACAATGTAAAATCCAATAAATAAATTCATGCATCGTCCTCGTTGTACATGTTACTAAACGAAAGCATCTTAGCGTACGCAGAACGACGTATTACACACTGTTTACGCAGTGAAAGTTATTATTGGCCAGTGAGTTTGACGTTAACATTAGGGACCTTATAAGCAAGCTAGGACGACGACGGCGCATTCGTAAAAGAAACAATGGATCAGGACATGGTATATATTGCATGTTTTATGTATTTTGTAAGACCTCTAAAATGCAGCCATATCTTCGACAACACGACGTACAATAGATTAACGCCTAAGTAAACTAACAGCTTTTGCTGTTCCTTGCCACAGTCAGCGTTGTCTTGAAAACGTCAAAAAGCTTCAGTTGACGTTGTTTGTATAACGAGGACGGTGTTGGGATTATTCTTGGGACTGCAAATTATTCAACGCTTTGTTGTGGTTGAAAAATACAATGGAACTTGGGTCGTCGTCGTGACGTTCGCGTTTTGCTTGCTTAAGGTCCCTATATTAAACACCACCTTACAAGGTTCCAAACAAAGCTAGAACGAAGTGAACAATTCAATCTGAGTCACGACATTTAAAATAAATCATGCATCACTGACACGGCAGTTTCATGGGCTTGATGTATATGTTTCGACCTTCCAAAAGCTTTAGTGCTTCTAAAAGATGCTGTCCGCTATAGGTTAACGTCAAATTCACCCAGCAGCTTTCACTGTTCAATGTGTTAAGGTCGTCCTAAATACGTGAAGATGCATCAGTTGACGTTGTATGCCTAACGAAGACGGTGCATGCTGGGATTACTCTTGATTACTTAAATTGTTCATTGTCTTATTTTAGATATAAATTTATTTTGTACGAAGGACGCGGTTATCACGACATTGCCGTTGTGCTTGCTAAAGGTCTCTGCTAGTGTGGGTCCTACGGGGAGGGATAGTAAGACCGACAATAAGAACGGCCGCGAAGGAAACCACAAAAGGACTGGACGAGTCCCTTTGAGTCATCCCTTTTAAACTCGACCGTTCCGGTGGGGTCGTACAATTTATATTTCTCACTAAAAACCAAAATTTGTATCTTAACAAATAACTTAACACTAATTGACTTAATATACTTGTCATTGGTGAAATAATTATTGTCCAAAATAATTGAGTCATCCCTTTTAAACTCGACCGTTCCGGTGGGGTCGTACGATTTATATTTCTCACTAAAAACCAAAATTTGTATCTTAACAAATAACTTAACACTAATTGACTTAACATACTTGTCATTGGTGAAATAATTATTGTCCAAAATAATATAATACAAATGACTTAACATAATTGTCATTGGTGAAATAATTATTGTCCAAAATAATTGTAAGTAAAACTTAAAACATTCAAATAGAAAGTGCTATGCGTGAATCAGCACGACACTCTATTTTCATTTCTATTATGAAAGTTGTAAAAACAGCTTTATTGAACTTAAACTTGGTAAGTTAATTTTCGACCGTGTTTACCATAACTGTCGGCGTGTATTTGTGTGTCGGGGTCAAAGGAGCTGAAACAAGGTCCAAACTATTTCCGGTGAGAGAAAGCAGAGAACAAACAAAATAAGACGTATACTTAAAAAAATTATAATAATGTCTGTGGTCTATCAAGACGTACACGAAGAGACGGATATGCCAGCTTATATATAACTGAATTTAGTGCAAGTGCATGTTCTTCGGGCTATATTTTACTCAGAAAAATTCCTGTGTCCCAAGATGGGACTGGAATCTACTAGAACTTTTTGAGACGCTCTAACCATTGAGGTACTGAGACCCCGTTTACACTAGAGCAAAAGTATCCGGATTCACATTGCTTTTTATTCCCATTAGGATGAAAAACAATGTGAATCCAGATACTTTTGCTCTAGTGTAAACGGGACCTAATAAGACTCAGATAATTTGACATATATAGGTTAAGGCCTGTGACAAACGGCATATTTTTCATTCGCCGTATAAAATACTTATTATCGTCGACCCAAATTCTGAAATTGTTCCTGTTGAGTTATACGGCGTATTTTCGTCGTATTTAATAAGTCGAATAAATTACAGTTCTCGAGTCGTAGGTCTAGAAACGATGTTACAAACATGAATTGTGGATAGAAAATGTATTATCATATTGCAAATTAATGTATATGCATTTTATTCGGCGCATGAATAGTACGCCGTCTGCACCAACGTCGTACTTGAGTCGTATTATACGACTGATGGGCTCGTCGTATTTAATGGCGCTGTCGAACTTAATGAAATTTGCCGTATTTAATGGTTACAGACGGCGTATTTTTCATGAACTTAATTCTCATATTTTATACGGCGCATGAAAAATACGCCGTTTGTTACAGGCCTAGCTTCGAATGTGCAAGTATGATGATATATGTTAATGTCGTAATGCATGTTGTTAAGAGAAGAGATGGACGTGCTACACTGTAGCTCGAACATGAGAATGGAGTGTAAATGTCCTCCGAGCTATTTCTCTCAGAGAATTTTACCCACAACCTTCTGATCACCGGTGAGACGCACTAACTATTGAGCTACTGTGACTCAGATGATTTGAACGTAGGATGAGTACGATGTATGACATTAAACTGCTACGTATGGAAGTATGATGATATATGCACGTTGATGTTGTAAAGTAAAAATTCTAAAATTTCCTGGTATTGTTGTATTCCATACAGCGCTATTTATGCATCGTTATCGCCAAGGTAAACTCAGATATGTTTGATGATAGGTAATTTACATTGGTAAATCGGAAGCACCAATACAGAACTCGCCTAGCCTCTAAATCGTCGTACTACCTTCCAAAAATTCGAACAAATTATGGTAAATTTAGTATTAGATTTCAAGGCCCCAAAATTTGGAATTCTATTGATGAGTCTATCCAGACTCTTGATTAAAAAACATTCTTTCAAACGCCAACTCAAGAAGCACTTCATCAATCTCCATGCTAATACCTAGTAATCAACTGTGTGACCTAATTTTATCTCACGGCTTGTATTTTGTCCTTGTATTGTATTCGTTTCGTATTTTGGTTTCATTAACTTTCAAATATTATGGCGTATATAGCTTCATTGTTACCTGTCTAGGCTAGCCCTCAAAGGTTATTGCAGGTGATATGTACGTGTCAAATAGTTTATATTTTTTTCTAATAGTTTTGGGTATAGATCATATATACTAGTTGAAGTACAATAAAGCTGTTCTGCATGTTCTGTTCTGTTCTGTTCTGTTCTGTTCTGTTCTGTTCTGTTCTGTTCTGTTCTGTTCTGTTCTGTTCTGTTCTGTTCTGTCCTGTCCTGTCCTGTCCTGTCCTGTCCTGTCCTGTTGCTGTGCTGTGCTGTGCTGTGCTGTGCTGTGCTGTGCTGTGCTCCGTTCCGTTCCGTTCCCTTCCCTTCTGTTCTGTTCTGAACTGAACTTTCTCGTGATATTTTTGGAATCCAATTAATATAAGTTCCATTAGAAGTTTAATTTATATTTGATTCGAATTTATGTATCTCAAAGTGAATAAAAATGACAAACATTCTGATTTCTAGTCTATTTCAGTATTGTTTTGTAAATATTTCATTATTCAAACACATAACAATTTGGTTGCTGAAGCCAGTTCAAGTGCCGTCTGGTTCTCTTCCAAAAATGCATAACCTAGAAATTCCATTGTTAAACATGATTTCATCCTGACTTAATTCTGAAAAAGTACTTTAATTTGCATTTTATGACGGATTTTGTCTGATAACACTGTAATTTTCCTTTGGGCGACTCATTAATTTTGAGCACTAGTGAGAGTGTATAATAGGCAAACCTATCAGTCAACCAATTCAGATACACAACAGACCCAGCGCTTGCTTGGATGGATGGTCCAAAATTGAAGATTTTTGCCAGATTATACATCTTAATAAGGTATAACACGGCTCTATTTCTCTCACATGTACATTTCTTCGTTCAGTAATCGACTTCCTATATATAACCAGTAATTGTCGTTAAATTGTTAAGTTCACTGCTTTTTCTTTAATTTGTAATATAGCGTTTTTTAGCTCCAATTAGAGTTCCAATCCTCAACTCCAATTTTCATCTACGTCACCCTTTTTTAAACCCCTCTCTCCAAAAACGAAGACGGTTCGTGACGTGTGATGTCAGTAGTAGCCTAATCTATTTTTCATTTGAACGTTTTCTATTTCCAACTTCATGTGTGACAATTTTAATATTTTCTTATCAAGCTCTGTTTTAAGGACATCAACAATCCTTCTTGACTAGTATAATGCATTGTATGTTCCATGGCAGTACAATTAAGCTCATAGTGTTTAACCTTATCAGAGGAAAAATATTTCAAACAAGACGACTGGTCAGGCGTTCACTCGGGCTACTGCAAAATCACGCGCAGGTTGTCACATGAAGTGCTAAGATCTAAAGCCGCCGTCTAAACACATTCAAGTCACAGACAAAAGTCAAAACACAATCCAATCTCCGATAGAAAACGCAATTTGCAATACACAAAACACGATTGCCTGTAATGTATTTCCACACATGTACACAGCGTTCATATGTCGAGTCTCTTCGGGTATTAAATATCACTCACAGCTAGAGACACTACTGACCAATATCAAACTATGTCTGTGAACACGCAAAACACATCCGAGGCGAGAAAGACTTGATCAGACTCTGATCATCAGACAGTAGGAAAGCTAAGAAAGAAAGCATTATTTCCACACATGTACAGCTTTCATATGTCAAGTCTCTTCGGGTATTAAATATCAACACAGCTTCATGTATACGGCGTGTGAGATCGTAAGCGTATATAATATCAAGATACTTGCCAGCGACATTACTGACCAATAACTATGTGAAAACACAAAACACATCCAAGAGGAGAAAGACTAGATCAGACATCAGGAAAGCAAAGAAAGAAAGCATTTGGCATGCAGCACGCAGTTTCGCAAAGTCTTATTATGTTTGTCTTGATCGAGACGGCGGCGGAATAAGTTCAATGCGCACTTGACTTGAGCTTGCGCTTTCTGATTAGAGAGGCCTGCGGAGTAGGCTAAGAGCGTGACAGGAAAAAAAACCCAAGCCGAAACCTAGACTCGTCTACCTGCGGTAGCCCGAGTAATTACTTGTCTTTTGTTTCAGTTTTTAGCTTTCACCTCTTAATTAAGCTTTCTTCTGTATTAAGGTCCCCTCTCTATACCCTCACCTCTCTATTCAACTTTTCTCTACATAAGCTCTCCTCTCCATTAAAGTGGTTCTCTGATGAAAAGATTGTGGGCGATGTTTTTGCATAATCTTAAAGAAGATATTGTAGTTAGTAAACTTGCAAAGTTTCATTTCAAAATTCGTTGAAGAAAAGGTGATATTTTAAGTGTGAAATTTGTATTTTGGAGCGCCGCCATTAAAGTGGACTCCATAGACTCAATAACAACGATGACCCTTTTGTTGACAACAACAATGATCTTTTGTTTTTGTTTAGTCTATGATGCAATAAGCTTCCTCGACTCATTCTTCTCAAGCTCGGCCACTTTAATGGCAGCGCTCCAAAGTACAAACTTCAAATACAACTTTATTTTTGGAGAATTTCGAAATAAAACTTTGCACATGATTACCAATTACCATAATATCTTTAAGATTACGCAGCAACATTACCAAGAATATTTTCATAAGAGAACCATTCTAATCCCTCTTCTCTATTAAGCCTTCCTCTATATTAGGCTTCTTTATGAAGCTACACCTCTCTATTTATAGTTCTCTTCTCTATCGAGCCTTCCTCTATATTATAAGCCCGTCTCTATAAGCTTACCTCTCTATTAAGCTTCTTTCTCTATTAAGCTGCCCTCCATAAGATTTCCTCGTCATTACTCCCTCTCTACTAACCCACCCCTTTCTATTACGTCCTTCTCTCTATTAAGCCCTTCTCTTTATCAAGTTCTTCTCTCTATTCAGCTACCTCTCTCTATTAAGTCCTCCTGCATTCTATTAAGCCCCTCTCTCTATTACGTTCTCCACTCTATTAAACCCCCGTTCTATTAGGTCCCTCTCTCTCTTAAAGGGGACCCCCTGTCCATTAAGCCCCCTCTATTAAACTCCTCTCTCTATTAAGCCCTATTATTAAGCTCGCCCTTCCACTAAACCTCCCTCTGTTAATCTCCCTTCTATATTAAGCTTTCCTCTCTATTAAGCTCTCCTCTATATAATAAGCTCTCCTTTATATTAAGCCCTCCCCATTTGTTAAGCTCTCCTCGCTATTAAGCCTTCCTCTATATTAGGCCCCTCTTTTTTCAGCCTCCCCTTTCTGAGTCTTGAAATTAAATAAGCGCCCCGGGGTTCAATAGAACTTTAATGTTATTACACAAAAACATGCATGACGTAAACAAGAATAGGCCCCAATCGCATAACAAAACTCCTCAAATATTCCATGTCTAGTCTAATATTCACATCCACTAGTTAATGTGCCTGAAGCCTTTTCATTCTTTCAGACGTTTGCCTCACGATGTATTTGAAAGTATTCATGATATCAGCTTTGGTAAGCTGCATGGCATGCTTGACATCAGCATCAGTTAAAATAGTGAGTATCCGGGTGTATCTAGTATATACTGTAATATTAAACATAACTTTTAAAGGTGCAAGCAGTGTTGTAGTTAAGTATACCTCATCCAAGTCCGATTCGGTCCAAATCTGAACCATTCAAGTCCGAGTCCAAGTTCAGGTCCTCCAGCAGGGGCGCATCTAGGGGTGAGAGGGGGGGGGGGGGGGGGAGAGGGTTGCAATCCCTGCCCTTTTCATGAGATCTCTAATACTAGGTTAGACATTAGATAAACAAATCATTAATCGTCTGTTGTAGTACGCAATACAATTCTCCGCAAATCTGGCAAGACTCAGAGGCTTCTAGTTCGGCTTCAATCTCGTACCCAGTTTGTAATATGCTACACCAACTTTTTCCTAAAAACAACCCCTTTTCTGAATTTGTGGGCTCAGCTTTCGAATCTCATGGGGAAAATGAACCAATCAAAAAGATAGAGCTGGATTTTAGCAACCTGTAGGGTACGTTGGTGTGATAACTTCTTCGTTTTTACAGTAAAATTTCAACTATACTCGCTGTAGAATTAGATGAAAAAAGTTCGCTTAAATTGCTGCAAATGGTGTTTCCAAGGTTCTGGATTCCAAAAATTTCCGGGGGAGGATCCCCCGACCCCTTACAAATGCGGTAACTAATTCCCACTACTGCCCCCCCCCCCCCCAACTTTTTTGACACCTTGCTACGGCACTTATTGTTCTTGTGGTTGTGAGTGTTCTCGAAGAAGCATAACGAGGATATCTACTATCCCAAATTGTTTAGAATACTGAACGACTTTGCCCATTTTTCTAAGTTTTCGAAATTTGCTAGTTGCGCCCCTGTCCAGTACAATTCTAAGTCCTCGCCAGTCCGATTTTTTAAGACTTAAAAGTGTACTGTAACGTACTATAGTGTTGAACAATTATTACATTCAAGTTTCAGATGTTTTTGATGTACAAGCTGTCGTAAGTTAAACTCAGAGGAAACTCTGAGCTCCAGATGGGATTAGAAGCTACAACCTTCAGAGTACTAGGCAGCCCGTAGACCGAGGTTGTTTCTGATCATTTATACCTGGGAACAAGTCAAATCGTATACGTGTGTCACAAGTACTTGTTGGGCTACAGCTCGCATTGTGTCAGTTACTTTCTAGTCAAATGTTTTTCCTACCTATAAGTTGTTTTTTTTTGCTTGAAGTTGTTAAAGTTGTTTTTAGTAGTCAAAGAGTTCCGCCAACTCGGTACCCAGGTTTTTCGCTCCCGCCCTGGCGAACTCGTTGAGCGAAAACCCTGGCATGGGCTGGTCACGTGCCTCCCAGAATCTGTGAGGTTTTAAGATACCGTTATTAGGGAGGGGATGGTAAGTATGTATTGTCTTGTGGTATAGTTTCGGTTCATTAAATTGCCGCGACACGAGATCACATATCATTTCGTATCATTTAACCTGGCTTGATGTCGAAACAGTTTAATACACCGAAAAAGTTCTACAGTGAGGGAATTCCACGTTCGTGCTGCCGCTTGTGTCTCAAAATTTGCGATGTAACTCACTGCAAAAATATCGCTTAGGTCGCCAGTTACTAACTCTTCTCGATTAATAACCTTAAGAACGGCAGCTGTTACTTCTACACTCATTTATTTTCCTGAGCTGATCATCATTGAGCGAGTTCAGCGGCGAAACGAAGAGCACAACAGCAGAAAGAATGATTGACGAGCTTCGACATGATTGCCTCTGCCGGTATAAATTTCTCTCAGTGAGCAGGGAAGGAAGCAGTGGGTAAATCTGCGATTTCCCATATCCTGTAGGCAATACAGCGACTGTATCTCTTCGATTAAAAAGAGCCTCTAAGCAGGTGACTTGCTTTGGCTTTAAATTAACATTTGTATAATACTCTTTTTGATAGCGGAATCCAGACATGATAAAAACAAAACACGAACGTGTAAACGACCCCCCCCCCCCTCCCCCCCTTAGTATATCCAGATTCTGGGCGGCACGTGACCAGCCCATACCAGGGTTTTCGCTCGACGAGTTCGCGAGGGCGGGAGCGAAAAGCCTGGCTACGAGGTTGAGGGTAATAAGTCCATGTCCAATATGCACGAATTTTTGGTTAGGATTAGGGGGGTGGGGTGGGGGTGTTGGGGTAAGGCTTTCATGAAGTACTCAGGTTATTTTGGACATGAACTTGCAACCAGGTTGAGCCACTGACCTATATATATAACTGGACTGCGTGTGCTGGCCAAAAATGTGTCCCCATTTTCACTTTCAAAATGGCGGCATTTATGGGTCCTTCTGCTAATGGTAGCGACCACTGACATGTACGTATCGTAGGAAAAAAGAATATTTTTGTAAATACACACATGCGAGGGCTTCCCCAGAGGTGAATAAAATCGTCTGGCGTTTGCCAGAATAAAATACTAAACACCAATTCGGACAGGAAAGAGTTAGAGAGATCGTTTATAAATCGTTCCTGTCCGAGGGCTTCCCCAGAGGTGAATAAAATCGTCTGGCGTTAGCCAGAATAAAATACTATTAAAACACCAATTCGAACAGGAAAGAGTTAGAGACATAGTTAAAAATAGGTACGCAAAGCGTACATGTGACTACCGCTTTTTACACAGAAACAGATATAAAGGAGACTATTACAGCCAAACCGGGTATTCGTTTCCGCGCGACCTTGGAATATTGACAGCAACATTGCAATGTTTACTAGCTAACGATACACAGTGACTCCTTGGCAAGTTGCTAAAAATTCGCATTTTAAATATCGAACTTCACACAATATGAAGTTCTATTGAAAGTCAGAACAAGGTCGTGTGGAAACGAACACCCAGTTTGGCTGTAAAGACGAAAAGCATGAAAATGAGTGAAATGCAAACAGATACTGACACAAATCAATTGATAGTTTTTTTAATTTACAAATGTGTCTTATATTGTTCATTTCAACACATGGGTGTAAAATATGGACCTTAATTATTTTGAGAACTAGAATAGTCAAACCCATCAATTTGTTCTTTTAGCTGAACATGGCCTAGTTATTTATCATTTGTGTTCAAAAAATTCAAACACACAGAGGCAAAGCATACACCACAAAATTTAGGTCCACAGCAATACATGTAAATAACTAGCTACAATAATGTTCTTCAATTTCATTCATTACTGGCTGAATCCAAATCTTTGCATCATATACTGTTAGTAATATACACCTTGAACAGTTTGCATGAAGTGAGCTTGTAAAATTCATATTTTGGATTGAGAGTAAATAACAATTAATGGAGAATATTTGTTGATAATAAAGTTTCCACCAGCCATAGAATTTTGCATTCTTGAGCCATTAAAAGGTGTACAGTTATCGTATATCAAATATTTATCAGGATATGTGCATCTTTCGGTGTACATGTATTCAGTTTGGAACTTGCAATATGTTCCATAACAGGAAAATTGTGGTGACATCATGGTGATTAAACAATGTTTCTTTATGATTATCCATATCCAAACATGATGTATATCAACACCTACATCTTCGCTGTGATTCGTGATCTGAAGTGTGTCATAGAATGGCTGCTTGGAGCACCTTTAATATGCCTCAACACGGCCACGTTGATCTGCATCCTTCGCAATTCAGCCACCGGCAGTGTAAGTCAAGATAATTAGCCCCCAGTCCTTTATCCTCAATGCTTTATCCTTTACCATTATAATGCTGAAGAATTAATATCAAGGGAAAAAGTCTTGAAATAATGTCTCTTGTAAAAGTGTTGCAATATTCTGATTTTGCATCATAACATCTGCTAGAGTAGCCAGACTTTAATGGACTTAAATGGTGAAAATGTGGTTTAGAATTTGGAAGAAGTACCATATACTTTTGTCAGTAAGTGGAATAACATTTTTTTGGCAGTTGACAATTTGAGACTTGAACTGCATAACTGGACATTCCATATATTGTACACTGGTCAATTTCTATAAAAAAATAAAAGGCAAAGCCTTTAATTGACAGTTGGAAATAATAACTGAATAACTGACTAGACCAGTTACATGTAAGTAATCAGAGTAAATTAGAAAAAATAACTTACCTGCTATATAGTATGTCCAATTGTGGTGTGGGTCTGTTGCCCCTGCTTCTGTTGAAGTAATAAAATTACTTCAGGTGAAGTTGTTCCCATATTGCCTTGGAACATTTTCCCATATTGCCTTGGAACATTTTCCCATATTGGATGGGAACATTCACAATGTAATTTTTAGCACTTATTTGTTTATTTTGAAAAATTAATCATTTTTATTCATAATATTAAATTCATAATTTTTGATAATTGCAAAACAACATGTTTGATCAATTGCATCTTTAATACTGTATTATATAATTAATACTTTATGCACTTTAAAGTGTTCCTTTTAAAAATATTCTGCTCTTAGTTTTTCTTGTAAATGCCAGTTTAGAAGTATTAATGATCATTATAAAAAATTTATTTGTAATACATATTTTATTTGCATTTGTATCTCTAAATACATTACTGTATATAGATAGCAATATTATTTGTCTGCTCTTCATTTGAATGATACCCAAATTGTTTTATGATCACTAAAATAGGTTTCTAAAATACCTGAATTTACATTTTGAGAAGTGATTTTACAGAATATATGATCGATGAGAGTTTTATTATCTGTTGTGTAGTCTGATATTAATTGTACATAGCTATTGTCCCTTACCAACACATTGTAGAGAGGTCTTCTATCAGTTTCACTGAGCCAGTTTACATTGAAATCTCCAATTATTACACTTTCCTCACCAGCAACTTCAAGGACAATTTCTCTCAATGCGGAACACAGTTGACTAATAGGAACTTTTGGTGAACGATATACGGCAACGATTGTCAAGTTGGGATGACTTGTTACTTTGATCATTGTGAATTCTATAGAATTAATGTTGTGGCTGTAAGGATAACCAGCAACTAATGGCACTCTGCTATATACGGTCATATACCGCTGTACCATAATAGGGTCGTCCATTATTTACACAAGAGTGACTGTCGTTACGAAATAACTCAAAACCATCAATGGTGTACATTTCATTTGGCTCTATCGGATTGAATCTTGTCTCTGTAAATACTGCTATATCGCTAGAGAGATAATTAAAATCTTTACGAACATCTTCAATGTGTTTATGGAGTGAACGCGCATTTAAATAACACAATTTCAAAACTGAATCATTTATTTTATACAATGGAGAGATACAAAGCTGGAGGCTTCTTTCTGTTCTCAACTCTTCCATTTCGCTTACAACTTTAGGATCAACAGAAATTTTGTCTTCACAAAGGTCAGTGACATACAGTCCTTCAATCGTAGTTACTCGGCTCAATGCAACGTAATGTATGTGCGGAATTGCTCTTCGAGTGTTAAGGTTAACAACAATTTCAGTTTGAGTATCACCTTGAGATCTATGTACAGTCTTAGCAGCAGCTGGTCGCAATGGAAATTGCTTTCTGACAACTTGAGCCGTTCTATTTCTACCAACAGCGAATTGTGTGGTGACTGGTTTAATTGGTGTCCATGTACTTTGAATATTATTTTGTCGATAAAGCTGCCTGTTTTCATGTCTTGTTTTCTTACCAACTTCTTGTTGATCAAACTCTACCCATATTATACCCGAAGGTTTTCCGGGTTGATGTAACTGTACTAACTTAACAATATTACTAGCACCATTTGTCAAACCATCATCAGTTCTTACATTTATGGAAATTTCAGTTCTTTCACCTTCAGCAATCTGGAGCTTTGAAGCAAGCTGTTTAGTTTTTCGTGGGTCATTTGGAATTTGCTTCATTATTTTGTCTCTAAGTTCTGCAGAATTAGCACCTATGACACTGTCATGAGCTTTTACTGTGTATTTTGCCCCTGTTGCTGCTTTATAAACTTGGTTGTTAAATTCATCAACATTCAAGTTTTGTATAAATAAATGAGGTGCTTGTTTTGGACAGTTTTCTTCTGAAACTATTCTTTCTTTAATCTTTAAAATATCATTTTCAGTATGTTTTCCTTCTCTTAATCTATTCAAAGTTTCTGCAAATGCTTTACTCTCTCGTTGTCGCATTATTTCATGTAGTTCAAACATTCGGAAGTGTTGTTTCCATAAATTTGGAGTAAGAACACCATATTCTGAGTTATCAAAATCTTTGAATATAAAACCATCCATGACTGGTTTTAATTGAAACAAATCACCAATTGCAATTATGTTTACACCTCCAAAATCTTCCTTGCTACCTTTAATGTCTTTTAATCGATTATTTATTTGAACATTAAACATACTGTTTCCAACCATAGATATTTCATCTAGTAATATCAGTTTTACACTTCCTAATTGACACCTTAAAGTGTTTAATCTGTTTGAATCAAGTGGTTTATAATTTCTTAAGGACTGACATGCAGGTACTGCAAGAGCACTGTGTATTGTATTGCCTCGAATGATAAATGCAGCTTTTCCTGTAGGAGCTAGAAGTAAAACATTAACTTGACTGAAGTCATCACCCGCTCTTGTATTATAGTATTTCAATGCTGCTTGATAGATTGATTTTGTAAGATGTGATTTGCCAACACCTCCACCTCCACTAAGAAATGAGTAAAATGGTTTGTCTGAAGTCTTTATTAGGTGAAGAGTATGATAGAAAAATTCCTTTTGTTCTTTATTTAACATTTGTACCATTTCTCTATATTCGTCGTCTGGCATTTCATTTAGAATAAGTGGTTCATTATTTGATGATGCTGAAGGAATGCCAATGTCGTGTGACAGATCATAGTTTTCATTCAAGTCAGGATGTAAATCTATAGCCCCTTCATCTTCATCTTGGTGTTCAGCATCTTGAGTTACTGGTGCAATTAAATCAAATTGGTCTTCATCATTGTCAAAAGCTGAATTTAATTGTTCCCGGGCATTATTTAATTCTTCATTACAAACTGCATAGAGGCTCATTTGATCTCTTATTGAGTCTTGTAAAGTTAAATAATGTTCTTCATAAGATGAATAATTGCCAATTAAATCACTTTCCTTGTTCCTCCATGGTGTAAAAAGCATAATTAATTCCCGATAGTGCTTCTCTGGGTAGGCCTCTTTATTAAACCAGACACACCTTATGATTCTGGCTTTTGTTCGTTTTTTCAGTTCACTATTTTTATATGATTTTTTGGACTTATTAATTGTGTTGGTGTCATCGCAAAGTTCATCATCATTATTGTCATCATTATCTGATGTTTCTAATGGCAGATCATCAATGTCTGGTTTTGTTGTTTTCTTTTGATATGATTTGTTGTTAACACTATCATACCATGCTGCCCAGTCTGCTAAGGTTGCATTCTCAAGACTAGCAGGTCGTTCAGTGTATCTCTTTAAAAGTCCACCAAAATGTATTTCTTCACATTCATCTGGCATTTTTTCAATTTCACTTAGTGGTTTTAACAATTGAACTCTTTCATTAGGTGGTGAGGTTGGTATGAAAACAACTTCTCTTGATGATTTTCTCATTGGTAATTGTAGAACTATGTACACAGCTTCTTGCGCACTAATTTCAACACTGTTTAAAAATTTATTACCAATATCTCTCACTTGCTGCTTAATACTAGCATTTCCTTCTCTTGCTTCAGCACATGCAGTACGAAGTAGTTCACTCATTCCCTTTTGAGCCTTGGATATATATGAAACAATATACATTGCACATGCATACACATCAAGAACAAATTGAATGTCCATGTTTGCTCTCCAGGCACTCAGACATGCAGTGTTATAATTGTTTATTCTGAGTTCATTGGGATTTCGTTTTAAAAAGATTGTGGGACAGTTGAGAGATGATCTAATTGCAAGTATATAATCATTGTCAGAGACATTCAGATCAGCTAATAATTGATCAAATGTGATATTTTCACCTTCTTTCATGTCATTTAGCTGCTGCTTTATAGTTTTCCACAAAACTTTTAGTTTTTTAACTTCACTTTGAGAAACATCATCTAGTGGATAAAGAATTTTTGTCGACTTCATTGGTGGTTGAGGATAATTAAATCTACATTCCTTTTTCGACTTTTTGCGACAAGTATGTGAATGTCTATGTGTTTGTCGATTAACAAGATTTCTTAGGTCAGGCTCATTATTTGGTAGATGGCAAGTGATTATCTGATCAATAAAAGATGTGACATCATCATCTTTAGCAACACCAAACACTGGAGCATTTTCTAGCCATATTAACATATGAATATGGGGTGAACCTCGTTGCTGATATTCAACTCTATAGAACCAGTCTCTAATTTTTCCCAAAGGGGCAATGTTGCTCATCAAGAATTCTTTCAAGAATTTATTAAATTGGTAATCAAAATGTCTTGCACAAGTCACTGGGTCACTTTGGATGAGTCTGCATTTTTCTTCCCAATTTAATTCTTCCAATTCATCATCAGTATAATCTTTATGATCAATAAGTTGCCCTAATATTTTTAGGAGATGTAACCATTTTGTTTCGGCTGAGGAAAAGCTACAGAACAAAGTTGCAGGACCCAATTGTCTTATCATTGCAAAAAGATCTTTTTTAGCCTTTTCAAAATATGGGGGTGATCCTCTTAGTGCTCTTAAAAATTTGAAACCTTCATCATGGTGAACAATTCTTTCCAAACTACCATGTTGCTTTAACTGTCCAGCTGTTAAGCCTGTGTTACTTCTCTTAGATTTTCTTAGTGCTATTTGGGATTTGCCTAAAAGTATTTTCATCTGTAGCTTTTTGGTCTTAAAGAATATATTCTCTACACACATTGCAGCTCTTCTGTCTGACCTTCTTAACTCTGATTTACAAATGTCACTATAAAATACTTTGACTGATCTTTCTTTATTTTCTGGCCTTTTTTGCCCAAGAAATATCCCAGGATAAGCTAGTTCTTCTGAATATTTATCTCGAAATATACTCTGAGGTCTGTTACCTTCACCTGGTGCTATGTTATGTATTATTTCTCTTTCATGATCGTCAAGAAAATCTGTAGGAGTCAACATACTGTCAGTTACCCCAGCAGGAATTTCAGTCTCATCTTCACTCCAATCATCATTCTGGCATTTTGCACAATCTTTGGCAACATTTAAATTCTTGTCATCAGTATTTTTAGAATTGTTGTCTAAATTGTCTTTTTCATGTCCCATCGTAATATCATCAGGTGTGTATAAATTTTCCTGAAAGTTTTTCTGCCAGTGCTCATTAAAAACAATGCCTTGTTCATGATAAAGTCCACTGTTCATAGCTAACCAAGTTGCTGCCTGAAAGACTTTATGTGGCCTCACATTTAAAGACATTGCAGAACTTTTATATTGGAGTCGTCGTTTTAACTGAACTTTGATTGTCCCTGTTTCATGTGGTAGTCTTGGTAATGTATTTACAGTATTGACAACATCAGCAGGCACATTGACAACATTGCCATTTATCTTAAATTGCTTACCCCTTGGTGCAATAAGTCTCCACTCTAATTGATTTAAATCAAAACTTCCTGGCTTTTCTGGAAATACCATCCCATTTTTTACAGCCAATGGAGGCATTTTATTCTTTTTTAAATGTTTTTCACATGTTCTACAGATCCACTCAATATCGTCAACACATATTTTTTTCAACAAGTATTGTGACATAGTGGGGTTTGACACTTTGAGTTTTTCAGCAGAATTAACACTATGCCTATACCACAACTGGTCACAACAAGTACAAATATATATTGGGCCTTTTGATACAGCTGTGTGAAATCTATGTATAAGATCTGAAACTGGTCCAGCATCACAGTTTCTCCTTTTTGTATCACATTCTTTTTGTATCAAGAGTCTGTTCTGTTTATGCTCATCAGATTCATTTGCTCTCCTATTTAAATCACTCACTTGCTGTGCCTGCAATCTATTCTGTCTGTGCTCATCAGATTCATTTGCTCTCCTATTTAAATCATACACTTGTTTTTCCTGCAATCGATTCTGTCTGTGCTCAGTAGATTCATTCACTCTTTTATGCTTATTGTTCACCTGTTTTGCCTTCAATCGATTTTCTCTCTGCTCAACAGATTCATTTTCTCTCTTTTGCTGTTTATACTCCCGACACTTTTGAAGCCTCTTTTCTTTTGTTAAAACACTTTCTGTATTTTTTCGTTTTAAATAATTCAATCGCCTAGCTTGCAATCGCTTATTTCTAGTTTCTGAATCCTCAATTTTTACTTTCTTGTTCTTGCTTTTACACTGGTCATTTTTTCTTGTTACCTCGCATTTATCATTACTTTCATTAGCATACTCTCTTTTCTTATAGCAATTACCTAGTTCAGGTTTCTGATTATTGACTAATTGATTGTTTTGATTATCATCAATACAGACCTCATTGACTAAAACACCTTTCATTTCAAAAGGCACACATGTTCCTCGATAAGAAGTAGCCTGAAAAAATGCAACTAAGTTTTCAAGGCCATCAACAATGAGCAAGACACATGTTCCAGAAAAACTTGGCATTCCCCACATATCCCTTGAGTGAGAATCAAAGATTCTATAACTGTTGTTCAACATGTTAAACACTGCAACTGTGTTAGAATCAATAGTTAACAAACAACATTCATAATTTGTTTCTCCTCCAAAAAATATCTCTGTAAATGCATTTTTTAGGGAAATATAAGGCCCATTATTATCTGTCATAAATAATTCCCCACTTAATGATTCCCCACTATAGGTTAAATTATATGTTTTCTCATTTAGTGATACCATAGCAGGAACATCAGTCAACAACAAGAAGTCTTTTTTAACAGAACCTTTAATGCAATCATACAGACAGTTACCACGATACAAAATATTATTTAAATCAGGAGAATCCCAGTTGCCAATATGTGGTTTAATGTGTCTGAATATTATAGCGGTTAATGACATTGCAACGCATTGTTTACCCGCATTATCACCGAACTTCGACTGATCTCCTTGACTAAAATCAGCACGGAGAGTTTCCAATACATTAATTATTTCATATACTGTAGGACCTGGATTTTCTTCCACGTCATTTGACAGCCTTAGAAGCAATGGTACATAATATACATGATAACACATCATTTGATGAAACCAAGACATAACTTCATTTGATCTTTGATATTGCTCAACGACATGTTGGCAAGTAAAACACATGTAAATAAAACATCATTAACATTGTGTTCCAAAACGACCCTTTCAAACGACGTTCATTATCTTTACCTGCCATAAATATGCTGTGGCACCCGATTCTCGATCGATATTGTTCTGGTGTAATGCCCATTTTGAAGTATTTTGCTAAATGCTAATGTATTTTGTGATTATATTTCAAAATTATAATAGATGACGTCACACTTGAAATTTTACAATAACAAAAAACCGCGTGTTTCTCGCGTGGGTTTGACGAATAAACGCCGAGCACTTCAGAATCACAACAGATTTCAAGCTTTCAGTTTCTCAATAATTTCTCAATAGTTTCTTAATAGTTTCTCAATAGAACTTTATCAACAATGTTTCAATAGATAGAGAGCGTAACCTTGACGCTCAGTCAGACCGCTGGCTTGGGTCTGCCCAAAACTTTCGTTCAATAAAAAGTCTCGATAGCGTACACTTGACGCTCAGTCAGACCGCTGGCTTGGGTCTGCCCAAAACTTTCGTTCAATAAAAAGTCTCGATAGCGTAACACTTGACGCTCAGTCAGACCGCTGGCTTGGGTCTGCGCAAACTTTCGTTTCTTTAACAAAACTGAATAAAATAAGATGTTGAAAAACACCTACAACAAACAAACAAAGCACCCAGTCAGCTCAGTCCTCAGTCAGTTCTGTTGAGATAAACAAACGTCACAGTTTTAAAACTACTTCTTACCTTGTAACAGAGAACGATAGAAACCTTTCCGAAAAGGAAAGATTTATTACTGAAACAGGCAGTGAGAAAACTCGAAATGACAAATCGTCCAAACCAAACACGAGGTTCACAATTGGTTTGAACTGGTTTCGCTTTTCGCTTATCATACCCCCCACGAACAACGCGAGCACTTCTCGAGTACATGGCGATCATGTCGACCAAATTGACGATCTTGTCGAATATCGGGCGATGTTGCGGCGATGGTTGTCGAGTATGACGTAAGTGAGGTCCAAGACACCCGCGCAAGCAAGCATCACGCCGACATAGTGGCTCCCGCTGACAGGTCAGCGGTAGTCACAAAAATTGTTCCTGTGAAGGTTTCCCCAAGAGGTGAATAAAATCGTCTGGCGTTAGCCAGAACAAAATACTAAAGAGTAAAGACCAATAAATTTGGACAGGAAAGATGTAATGCATGCAGGTTGGTCATTGTTAATTTCTTGTGGAACGATTCAAGAGGCCCGCTGGATTACTGATTTGTCTGACCAAATAGGAATATCGCTTCTCCTGTAAACAGCCCCTAAGAAGAACTCGGTACGCCTCGCTTTTTTACGATTTTCTCGTGATCTTCAGCGGTTCTTTATAGAGCTGGCGACTTCATAAAACGAAATATTTGTAGATTTCCATGACCATGTGTATTGACAGTCTTGTTTATTTTATTGCCTAGTGTTCGTGCGGTGCTATAGAAAGCTACAACAGTAATTGTCCAGGATTATTATTATTGTAGTTCAGAACTACAATAAGACACTTATCATGAAAACATCCCAGGCCGCTCAGCAACAAACATAAATGTTAAATATAGATGAAAAACCACCGAAATATTTTGTTTACGACTTTGCAAAAATTCGACAAAGTTTGCCTAGTCCCTCTACTCCGAACGTTTTCTCAAGAAATAATCCACTGTAGAAGTTATAAAATATATTGGCAGAAGGATAATTCACCTTGCTACAACATACGTGCAGTTTATCAGACCAATTAGCTTAGTTTCCCTAAAAAAAGCGAAATACCGAACATGTCCAAATCATAATAGCGGCCGCTATTTTGAAATTTTTCCCCGTATGTATTACAGTATCTTCTCCGAATGTTTTCTCGAGAAATAAACCACTGTAGAAGCTATCAAATATACTGGAAGAAATATAATTCATCTGGCTACAACATACGTACAGTTTATCCGACCAAATAGCTTAGTTTTCGTAAAAAATGCGAAATACTGAACATGTCCAACACGAACTACAGATCTTAGGTATCGGTCAGCGACCTTCACCATTAGCAAAAGGACTCATAAATGCCGCCATTTTGAAAGTGAAAATGGGGACACTTTTCCCAACTCAAAGGTAATAGGAGCACGCAGTCCAGTTATATATATATATAGGTCAGTGGGTTGAGCACGATCGAGAATCGCAGCCGATCCGAACGTTGTACCTAATAAACTACTAGACATTATATACACATTGTATCCAGTAAGTTACTGGAAATTGTTTAATAAAGAGGTTATTAATGAAACCCTTCCACCCCCCCCCCCCGAACCCCCTAACCCTAACCCTCAAAAATGTGCATTTCCCGGGGGTAACACTAACCCTAACTTGAAAAGTGTCGGGGGCCTTTCCTATTCAATGGAAGAAGATGGCTAATAACTTCCGAACTACGCATTGTTGAAACACATTGTGTAGGTACGTTGTTAGAAATTTTATAAGCTTTCGTTTCATGTATACTTCAATTTTGCGTTCTGGATAACTTTCTATAGATGTCCAAAATGTTTGCACCATTGGCATTGCTCGTCAAATAATAATGGGAAATGAACGTCTCACTGACAAGTGCTACAGAATTTCGGATTACATATTGTTTTGAAATACTGAACTCACAACTTTGAGCTATATATCAAACAGAAGATACTATAAAATGTTACCGGTATTTGTGGCAGAAATTTCAAGTTTCTAGCTTGAAAACGTTTTCCATTTGGTCTGGCCTGTGGTGATTTGTTAGCTTTGAGCCTTTGTTTTACGGCCGGCAAAAACTGTTTCCATTAGTGCAGTTTTGGTGTTTTAAATTATCCGTAACTTCCAAAATACTTTAGGTATGAACTTCTGAAACATTTTAAACCAAAGATTTTCAAAAGTTATAGATAGTACAAAACACTAAAACTGCACAAAGGCAAAACAACAAACTTAACAAATTTATACGTCAAGGTAAAACCAAAATGACAACGCTTACCCATTTTAAAAATATTTTACTTTTATTTAGAAACTTGAAAGTTCTACCACAAATAGCATTTTTCATTATCTTCTGTTTGATATATATAGCTCAAGGATATATGTTAAGTATTTTAAAAACAATATTCGAAATTCTACAACACTATTGAGATCCTATTTTCTACTATTATTGACGAGCAATGATGCGAACATTTTGGACATTTTAAAACGTTACACAAAACGCAGAAACTTGAACAGTATAGCAAATGAAACCTTATGAAATTTTTAACAACATACCTACACGATGTATGTCAACAATGTCTAGTTCTGAAGTTATTTCCCATCTTCTTCCATGCAAAAATATGCCAGGATTACCAGGATAATTGTGAAACCCGCCTCTGGAGTCCCGATGTCCTAAAATCTAGGACATCCGAAATCCATGTCTCCAGAGCCCTAAGAATTTTCGTGCGACCGCGCTAAGAAAAGTAGGGGATCTGGGAACGAGAATGACTATGCTTTTGATAGATTGTACAGCAAAAAACAACTGAAATCTTTAGTTAACAACTTCAAGCTGAAAACACTATAAAAGATATGTAATAATTATGTTTTTGGCAATATTGTTGTTCACTGGTAAATGTGCTCGTGAAAGTAAAAAAGGCTACTAACTATACTAAGTAACAAGATTAGAAAACTGAAAAAAAGAGTCAAAGCTACAACAGAACCTCTTTAACAAGTAAAAACGGCACAACAGTAAAACTCTCAAATGCGAAAAATATTCAGGAATATGGAAAAAGCAAAGTTTTGGACTGCAACACTAGGTTCAAACCAATCAGAGCTTGCTTTACTGGAGTTCTTGTTTAAACTAAATAGAATTTTCTACAAACTTTAATAAGGTGATTCCTCAGTAAATTTTCCTGATATAAAAATTAGCTAAAAATTCTCAGTGTTAAAGTTTTTGATATACTAATATTTAAAAAAAAAAGTTGTGCTTCACTGCAGTTGTTGTTTAAAATAGAATTTAGCAAAGAAATATTTTACGTGGTGTTTCCACAAAAAGTATTTTAGTATATTACATTATCGCCATGAAAACTTTCAAAGAATTAATAAATAGAATTTTCTACAAACTTTAAGGTGATTCCTCAGTAATTCTTCCTGATATAAAAATTTGCTAAAAATTCTCAGCGTTAAAATTTTTTTAATATACTAATATTAAAAAAAACGTTCACCAAAACTTTGGTACAAAACTTTCTTGGGACAAAGGGGCACCACACTTGTTTAGAAAACACAGCTACCAGTAAACCACGGTGTTTTCTTAGGGCCTGTTTACAAGGAGGTAGAGTTACTCTAGCACCCGGGGTCACCTTGTGGATACATATATATATATATATATATATATATATATATATATATATATATATATATATATATATATATACTTGGCTTCGCCTCGTGTCTATATACATACATATATATATATATATATATATAGACAGATAGATAGATAGATAGATAGATAGATAGATAGATAGATAGATAGATAGATAGATAGATAGATAGATAGATAGATAGATAGATAGATAGATAGATAGATAGATAGATGGTTTATTTTCAAAAACATTGCAGCCGAAAAGCTGAATTATGTTAAGAATTACATGAATACAGAATAAATTAGAATAACAATTAAAGAGTATAAACAATCGTGATAATAATTATGAACAAAGGTTAAAATTTAGAACTTGAATTGTAAATAATATTATGTACAATTTTTAAGCACGCGTTTTTAGTGCATTGTAAATGATGAAACTCTTTTTAAACCGATCAGTTCTAAATCTTTTTAAACCGATCAGTTCTATATATATATATATATATATATATATATATATATATATATATATATATATATATATATATATATATATTATATTAATTTTCAAAATTACTACGCCAATGAACGTATGAAGTGATTCCTTTTAGAAGTCATTTAAAAACCTTGCAGTACGGGCTTTATCGGCTCTAAAACACTCAGCTATCGCCTCGTGTTTTATATCCGATAAAACCCTCCTGCGCGGTTTTTAAATAAATGTATATATATATATATATATATATATATATATATATATATATATATAGATAGATAGATAGATAGATAGATAGATAGATAGATAGATAGATAGATAGATAGATAGATAGATAGATAGATAGATAGATAGATAGATAGATAGATAGATAGATAGATAGATAGATAGATAGATAGATAGATAGATAGATAGATAGATAGATAGATAGATAGATAGATAGATAGATAGATAGATAGATAGATAGATAGATAGATAGATAGATAGATAGATAGATAGATAGATAGATAGATAGATAGATAGATAGTTTAATAATCAATTTACATCACAGCCTTGCTAGGCTGAATTGCGTAAATTTACAATAATACATTTCATGAGAACACTAAAAAGCTAAAAAGTTATATAAATCTATAAGTAAACGACTAATGTTATATTAACTAATTACTAATTACTGATTACAATAAAAATTCAATTTAAGTGGATACTCGACTTAGGTGCACATCGCTGGAATAAAAGTGTTTTTAAATCTGTTTGTACGCGTATAGTGTTTATCAAAAACACGCTTTCGCCTCAGATTATAACTGGAGACATGCCTGGGAGGAAGCAGGTGATGGAGCTTATGTGATGGATCCGATACAACAGTGTTAAATAGCTTCCTACATTGATACTGTCGCCTATCTTTAAGCGTGCTAAGATTAAATACTTCGAGGTTGTTCGTGTAGGCTACGTTCGGCGAGATAATAGAAAGAGCACGTTTTTGAACATGCTCTAGGTCGTCGCTTAAATACGTTGGTATGGAGTTATGGAAAACTGGCGAGCAGTACTCTAAAACGGGCCTAACACAGCTAGAATAAAAATTAATAATATCACATGATGGTACTTTCGCACGTTTCAATAGCATAAGAAAATATAGACGTTTGTTCGCCTTTTTGATCGTTTCATTGATATGTTCGTTCCATTGGAGCGTGTTAGAAATCATAACCCCCAAGATCTTAGCATAATCAACTAGACCCAAATCCTTGGAGTTAACTACAATCGGATCGAACTGGTGCTTGGTCTTCTTGAAATCAATAATTAACTCTTTGCATTTATCCTCATTCAGCTGAAGCTTATGTTCGACTGACCAACTCTCCACCAAGTCAACGGCATCCTGGATATGACTGCTGGATCTTTTAGGGACTACTTCAGCGAGAGTGGAGTCGTCGACATACTTCCACATGCTCACATCGGGAGGGTTAAGGTCATTTATCATAAGGAGGAATAACCAGGGTCCAAGTTTCGTGCCCTGCGGCACTCCTGATGGAACGTGCCCCCAATCAGAAAAGCAATCCCTAGAGAGCTTGACACGTTGCCTTCTTTCCATTAGAAAGTCGCAGACCCAGCGAGCTACACCGTGCGGGATGCGCAGGCTGTACACTTTATCAGCAAGGATTTGGTGGTCGATGAGGTCGAACGCTTTCCTGTAATCCAATAATAGTACCCTAACAGCAGCTCCACTAGCATCGGTGGCCTTCGACCATGTGTGAATCATAGAGATAAGCGCTTGTGCCGTAGAAGACTTGGGTATGGCTCCAAATTGGTTTGGATCAATAATCTCAAGGACCGCGGGGGCGACATAGGTGACCACCACGAAGTCCTCGGCCACTTTCGACAAAGCTGAAGTCAGTGAGATTGGTCTGATGTGTTTGCTGACGAGAGTAACTGGTTTTACCTTTGGCAGCGGGGTCACGTTCGCGTACTTCCATGAAGGTGGAAGTTCTTGCTCGACAAAAGAACTGTTAAGAATGGAACAAACAGGAGCAGCAAGGATGTCAGCGTAGTCTTTAAGTAACCAATTTGCCACCTCGTCAGGGCCGGATGCTTTGCGAGAGTTCAGCTTCGATAGTGCTGTACATACGGTCGATTCGGTTAGCTCAAGTACCTCAGAATCGCTTTTAAATGGGGGAAGAAAATCCAGCGGTTTGTAAGCGGACATGGGTTCCAGAAGAGCATCGTTGATCATATTTGCAATGTCTTCCATTGATTGATCTTGGATTCCGTCAATGTGGAGTTGTGATTTAAGATCTTCACTTCCTGTTGATGGCACCATACCTGCAATTTTCTTAACGTCACTCCACCATTTGCTGGGTTTGGCCTTCTTCAGGTTCTCAACCTTGGACGCGTAGAACCTGCTTCGACAAGACTTTCTTTTGCGATTTACAATGTTTCGATAGTGCCGATAGCGTTGCGTATCACCCTCCGCAAAAGCCTTCTGACGTAAATTAATTAGATGTTTAAATTCGGCAGTAATCCACGGTGCATCATTCACATGAAACCTAACACTCTTTAGGGGCATTATGATATCCATGCCGGAATTAACGAAGTCAAGAAACAGCTGTAGTTTGTCTTTGCAGCGATCCATTGAGTCTATGATGGACCAGTCAATAGAGCTGAGATATCTCCCAAGTTCCTGTTTTCTACTTGGGCGGGTATCCCTCCGGGTCACAGTACGGCGGCTTGAGGTGCGAGCCGACCTAGCTTTGGGATACAGTAGCACTGCATTATGATCAGACAAACCGAAGGGTGAATACGTCTCCACCGCGTCCTTGTCATACACCTGGCACATATTAGTGATGACCAGATCAAGCACTTGATCTCCTCTGGTGGGTACTCGAACTAGTTGTTTCAATTTAAACTGCCTTAACAGGCGGCTAATGTTGAGCCGATTAAAATCGCCGGTGAGTAGAATGCCACACCCAGGGTAGAGCCCCTCGATGGAAGTAAGAGACGTGATCAAATAGTCCAACATCACCCTATCGTTGGCACTGGGTGGATGGTAAACCGTACCAGATATGATACAAGGAACGCCTCTTGGGAGTCGCGTAGGTCTGAGATAAATCCAAAGTACTTCCAACTCTGTGTGATGTAAATTATTAAGGGTCTTAACCTTGATGGGGTTCTCAGTATAAAGACAAACTCCTCCATGAATACCCGATGTTCGATTCTTACAAGTGAGATTGTAGCCGGAAATGTGGAGATGTTGGTAGCTAACATTGTCGTGGAGCCAAGTTTCAGTCAAAGAAATTAAATCCGGTTTCTTGTCGGCGGCAAAAACGCTCAACTCATCCATTTTTGGAGCAAGAGACATCATATTAGCAAGTAGAATACTAGTGCCAAACTCTTTATTAAGGCACGTCGTGGGCGAAACTTTGATGATATTGGAAGGATTGCGTGACCGTGACATGCTCGGTATGCTAATACGCCTATCCAACTCGATAGTTTGAATATTTAATGTGCCGTTCTGTTCGCGACGTTTCACCATTCTACCGCCACGACAACCTCGGAAAGGTCTTAAAATTCCACAAGCACGAAGTCTGCTATGAGTTAGTCTGTTGATAGGCACTCGTTTAGAAGCAGGTCGAAGTTTGCGAAGAAATCCTGGCATATATTTTATGTGATGAGTTATGGCCGGTCGTGCCTCGTTGAGCATACTCTGCCAAAGCCCCGAAACAAACATATCCCCTTTAAACTGTCCATAAGGCCGATATAAATGTCGAATAAAACCAGTCATGTTCACCAACTCCAAGCGGAATGACACAAAGATTCCAAGCCGTACAGTATTCCAAATTACTCGTAAAACCGAGATTTTAGACGAGCCATAGTAAAAACATGTGCAGCCACAAGGCGCATATATAATTAATATATATATATATATATATATATATATATATATATAACGACTGTATCGCTATATATATAGCGATGTTGTATATAGCGACTAATACCAATGGTGTCTAAATATTATTTTTCTCCATTTATACAGAAATTTAAAGTTTTTAAATCAAACTACGACCCTGGAAGATGTACGAAAGCTAACCACGGCAGCATCAAATTAGTAAAAGACCGTGAAAACAACGACAAGGCCCTAATTTGTTCTCAAAGCAATAACATTTATGGCTGGAAGACAACTGACGGTGCGTAATCAAAAACATATTGACCAAGTATGACACGTAGCTAAGGTACTTTCTTAGGCGACAAGCACTCAAATTTTCCAACAAACAAGACGCCTGGGTCAGGCGTTCTCTCGGGCTACCGGCAAAACGCAGAGTATGTGTTTGGCTAAAAGGTATTGATTGAAGTGTTATCAATCTCGTTCCCCTTACCCAGCGGGCGGGAAACGAGAGACTCTGGGATAATCCGTTCACGCCATCACAGGATTCTTGTTATCTGGAAGAAGAGTTATATAGAGTTCACTGTGTTCATCAGCCAATGAAATATCGATGTGAAACGGATTATCCCAGAGTCTCTCGTTCCCCGGGCGGAGAACGTGGGCTCTGGGAACGAGATTGAAGTGTTATAATAAGAAAACTCATGGCATTAAGGATTATTAGAGAGATCAGAGACGTTACGATGCTAGGACGACAATGGCGGTTAAAAAGTAACGTCAATTTATAATTAAAAAAGTCACTAGTTTAATGACTTCTAAAACGCCCCAATACTGCTAAAATGATTGTAGTGTCAGTATTGAAGTAAATCTTAAACATGCAATAGTTCTGTTGACATCGTCCTGAAGACTTTGAAAATGCTCTAAGACTATGTGCACACGGTAACGTTTCCGAGCGTTTTCGTATTGTTTACTGTTCTCAAGGGAATCGAGAACAATCAGCCCATTACGGATTACTTGAAACAATACGAAAACGCTCGGAAACGTTACCGTGTGCACATAGGCTAAGGCTATGATTGTTCTGATTGTTCTCAATTCCCTTTAGAACAGTAAACAATACGTAAACGCTCGGAAACGTTACCGTGTGCACTTAGCCTAAGTGGCGTTGTATAAAGAACGATTACTCTAGGGACGAAAGATGGCCACGATCAGCTATTGCTGAAATTAAACAATAGTGTAATATACTTAAGTTCAGAAGTGTCTGATGTTAGCCACGTGGGACCACTCATTAGTTCATTAGCTCCTTATAATAAGTGTGTAATTACCATAGCAAGTTGTGGAAATATCGTTCCGGTTTCGTAAGTTTCCTAACCAGTTCTCTTTCCATTATCTATGATCTCTCTATTAGTGATTTAAAATCTGTTTGCGGGAATTTCTTTCGGCCATCGGGAATTTTACTAAATGACCCTCATCGAGCAGGTTGTTTAATAGCTAATACACCTCTTTTTATGCTATTAGGAGCCAAGGGAGGGATTGTGGAAGTCACGAGGGCCGTAGGCGCGAAGGCATTTCACAAACCCTCCCGAGGGCGTGTGGGGGCGTTTATCACTGATGACCTAAAATGTCAAACATTTGCTTTGTAATAAATAACATGGTCACCGAGGAAATAAACAAATAAATGACACATGCGCAAAGACAAATGATTATCCCATAACTTTTGGAGGCCATATAAAACAAGATCAAAATAGACCCTTTAATTAGTATAGAATACGTAATGTTCATCCTATTACGTCAATTTCTTTTTAATTTTTGATTTGAACTCGTTTCAATTTCGTTTAAGGTTACATGCGGGATACCCTAGGAAGCCATTTCAAGAAATTTGTTACCGCTCGCTCAATTTTTTTCCAATTTGTCTCACATTTGCAACAAATGTAGTTAAGTATGTGGCGGACACTAATACACTATCGTATTATAGAGTAAATAAGAAATAAATTATTGTTGCAGATATACTCATCAGTTTAAAATCACAGTACCTTCGCGCCGCGGTTTAAGAGGGTATTTGGTTTTACCAAAAAGTTTCAATTTATCATATTCACACTTCTCAATGTTTGTTCTAAAAAAATTATGTTCGCGCGTTTTATTTATGCAAAAATTACCTGAGTTACAAGCTTTTATTTGTCAATTGCTTGTGCCACAACATAGGGCGAGAAATAAAATATCCTAGCCGCTAAACCACAATATTAATAAAAAAATGCGAACACACTTTTTTAGAACAAACATTGAGAAGTGTAAATATGATAAATTGAGAGCTTTTTGGTAAAACCAAAGACCGCCTTAAACCGCGGCGCGAAGGTATTGTGATTTTAAACTGATGAGTATATCTGCAACAATATTTTATTTCTTATTTACTGTATAATACGATAGTGTCCGTCACATACTTAACTACATTTGTTGCAAATTTGAGACAAATTGGAAAAAAATTGAGCGAGCGGTAACAAATTTCTTGAAATGGCTTCCTAGGGTATCCTGTAATTAGCTTTTGTAATTTTCAATATATTTCAAAAACTGAAAATGACGTCAATGGCAGAAAATGACTTACTCTGCACTTATAAAAAGCGTCAATAGAGGACGAATTTAGCATTGCACCAATCTTGACAGGGCTGTTCAGACCACAGTCAATGGATAGATACTCAGCTCTGTTAACAGTGTTCACACGCTTCGCATCGCCTCGATGATTATTATGAGGGACGATTTCCTATAGTGAGGGACTTTTAGAACTAAACGTTTCTCGTCCAATATTCACGAAGGAAATGAGACAATCGTCCCCCTTGAAACAAAGGATTTCGAGGTGACCATGTAATTATTGCATAAATCACAAAACCGGAGCCTGAATCAAAGACTGAATGTGGTGCATACTTCACACTGATGAACATATTTGCAATCAAGACAGTTGTTAGCCGCATGTGATCACTGTTAAACTACAAAGTCAGCCAGTCACTATCAAAATCTACCAACAACGTGCAAGAACACCTTGATCAAAAGGCAAAGCTGTTCAACTTTTTGTCCAACTCCAAAAGCGAAAGGAGCAAAGAATTTACAACATGCCTCACGACCTCGCTCCATCACACGGCAAATAACTCACCGGAAGTATGAATAGTAGCGGAAGTAAATTGTGCAAAAATGCAGTTTTGTGACAGAAAAACCCCCAAAGAAATGGAGTCATGGTATAGTCCACCATAGTAGCCCAAGTAAATAGGCGTGGCTAATAGGCGTGGTCATTGTGACTTAATATGCTAAGTACAAATGAAATGCGTGTGAACCGACTTCCAAATATCACGTGGAAAATATGATACGTTTTCATTGGATGGTCAACACAATTTGCTTTATCAAAAAATTAAATTAATGTTTTCAAAATTTCAGGCTCAAAGTCATTGGGTGAATTTTTCAATCCCAGCTATGACTGCTCAGATATTTTAAATGAAAATACGGATGCGAAAGATGGATTTTACTGGGTTGACTATGACGAGAACACTCCAAGAAAGGTTAGATTTTAGTATTTTACAGCTCTGGCTAACGCCAGACGATTTTACTCGTCAATTGGGAAGACCCTGGTACTCTAAAGGTTAAGTAGATTAAAATGTCTATGAAACGGTTAAAGTTTAGCCTGCGAGCAGACGTTCTATGGCATTCTCCCAAAGAAAACCCCCCAAGACAGTCAGCTTAATTTAATTTTAATTTAATAACTTTGCCAATAATAACAATAACAATAACAATATACACAGTAAATAATTTGGCAGGGTTACCGCAACAGCTAGTTGCCAATTACTGCGGGCCCAAAATATAAATAACAACAACGACAATAACCACATAGTCAACACGAAAACAACTAACAACGACGCTTTTTCGGTGTGTGAACAAACGAAAGCCTGACTCTGATATTCATGGCCCTGTCACTGAGCTTAATCCTAACCGAAAAAATTTCGGTTGTTCATACACCAACAAAGCCTCCAAAACATAACAGTACAGTTCCTACATACAACACGATATCGGTGTTGTGAGACTACGGACACAATTACACTTAGGACAGATAGTTTTATAAGAACGAGGATCATCCACGTTATAACATGTGTGTAAAGACGAAATATAGTACTTAAACATTATGGACTTTAAACGAAGACAGACTGTCCGTATCTAACTTCAGTTCATCAACAAGATTGTTCCAAACGCGAATTGCTCTGATGATGTATGATCTTTGGAATGTCACAGTTCTACATTTCGGAACGACGTATTTAGGACTATTGCTAGTAGAGGATCTAGTGGGTCTGGAAGTGCGGGTAGTTGGACGTAGGGAAGGATGGATATTGACTAGTTCATGGGTTATTTTGAAAAAATACACCATGTCTAGATATTCATGCCAGTAGCAGATTGGTAGGAGACGCAGGGTTTCAAGTCGAGTGGTATTAGTCTAGATAACTGAAGATAAACTGGAACACTTAAAATGACAGAGTAACATCTTTTGTTGATGTTTTCTTGCTTTGCTGTTGAGATGTTTTATGGAGTGTTTACATACAGGCCAGCCCAAACTCATACCGGAATGACTTTAGGTAGTTGTAATGTTTTTACTGTAGAATGTTTTCATGAGTTCGACCTGAGATTCAATTCACGTCAGCCCACAGGGAGCAGAGAAGTCAAATATGAGTTATATTTACTGAACGTCTTACCTTTGACAATTTATGAATCAATTCACAAACCTGGATAGCTTTGGATGGCTGAATTTTCAACTCGTACGGCTTAGCAAGTTAGCAAATACTTCGTGTATTAAAATTCAAGCAAATTAATTATCCCGCAGCCTATAGAATTGTGGGCTCGCATTGCCCGAACGTCAGCGAAGCTTGCTTCGGAAACGATATGCCTAGCCGATGTGCCCCGATGGTAACCCGAATTAAAATAAAGAAAGAGAGGAAACTCTTAACGTTCAATCGCTCAATGTAAGAGGTAATTCAGTAAATAATACTCATATTTGACTTCTCTGCTCCCTGTGGTCGGTCTAATCTCAGGTCGCCTGCCAGACCGAACAGGAATTTTGAGGCCAGCCTAACTCCAGGACAGCTTTGTAAACATGTAGAATCTAGTAAGTCTAATTCGGAACGATTCGGGCCACGAAAAAGACATTCGTGTCAAATCCACATGAAACAATGCTTCTCTGGCGGTCAGGAGCTGGAAGACAATTGGCACGAATCTTGAAGCAACAGTGGAACCAAAGCCTATATAATTTCACGACCGGCCTCATGGAAACAAAAACCAAAATGCAAATTCAGGCTAGCCTCACACTCTCCTCCGCAGAGGCTTTTTTTTAATTTTCCGTAATGTCCGTAACGAGAGTTCTCGAGAGTTATTTTGATTAGTAATGAGCATTTTCACTCATTCTTACATGAAGTTTTAGGTTAGGGGTTAGGGAGCATGTGGTACACATGGGGACACTAAGGGATGAAAAATGCAAGCGCGCGGGAGGTCAAGGGAAGACGGAGAAAAACGAAATTCACCCTTCCCTTCACTCGTTGCGCGCTCCCTAACCCCTAACCTAAAACTTCATGTAAGAATGAGTGAAAATGCTCATATTACTAATCAAAATAACTCTCGAGAACTCTCGTTACGGACATTACGGAATATTAAAAAAAAGCTTCTGCGGAGGAGAGTGCTAGCCTCATGTAAACACCCCTAAGGGGGCTTTTATATGAGCCCAGGTAAGTTGAGAGTCAACCTGGGTCAACCCGTCTACGAATAAACCCGTTAGCGTTTACACGATAGCCAGGTCTGCATGTCTCACTTCTTGTCACTAGCTTCCTTTTGATTGTTTCTTCTGCCCCTACCACTTACCTTGTATATATTTTGTAATAGTAAACCGAAATTATGAGAGCCCTGGAGAGAACGCACAGGCAGCCCAGACTTGTACTCCGCCTTTAGATTAGGGTTGTGCGGGTTGACAGAAAAAATATGGCAGTTGAGAGAATTCGGTTATAATCATAGGTAGCCCAAGCACACTATGTGAGTATATATATAGTAACGTTATTAAAATACTATATTCTATTTTATAATTGATTTATTTTATATGGTATAGAAATGCATACTTTTCAATAGCATGTAACTGTTCATATCCTCTTTCATAGGAAAAACGCTTGAAAACCCTGGGTGACTTCAAGCGTGATTTAAAGTCATCTACAATCTCGGACAAAAATATTGGGACATTTAAGCCTTCCCCCCTCTCCCCCTATTTAATGTTGTTCACTAGTGTCTGTTAGTGTGTGTTTTTGTTGTTTTTTTATTCCAGTTGATAAACACGCGAAATATTTCAACATTGAATAGGGGCATGGGGATTGAAGACGAAAAATCTCAAGTGTCCCAACGATTAATGTCTGAGGTTGTATAAGTGGGGATATAAATAATTTGACGTCAATAACGCGAATGGGACGGGCCAGATTAACAGATATCTTGCTTCATGCATGTATGACGTATGGTGTTCTTACTTGTATTAAATACTTATTAAATAGATAATAATGAAGTCAATATTGAATTTTAATAAATAATATAATAACGTATACACAATTTTCTCAAAGATAACAAAAAAAAGAACATAATCTGTTCGTGACCATATATAACACATCTCATGTTTATTTTAGTCTGTTTCTATCCGGAAGAGTGCGCCCGTTTCCAAGTTGCGCGTTGGTAAGGGATACTGTTAAGACAACATTTTCTGAACATTATTGTAGTAAATCTTTCAAAAGACAGACTTCTTAAACATGAATGAAACCAATGATGTGACCCTTGGGGAGCAGGGAAAACGCGGTTGAGCAGAAGGAAGGTTAGAAGTGTTTACCTTATCACTTACAGTAGGGCACAACCGGAACGAATTGAATCGCGCGATTCCTTTGCAGTGAAAGTTCTCGACTCTTTTGAAAACGCGAATCCAAATACAACCAGTAAGGTCTTGCAATGGGTTTGCAGTGAGGAAAAACATCAGGACGGCGGAATTCATTACCACATGGCCGTGAAGCTTGATCGCAGTCGCCGTTGGTTGAAGGTGCGTAATTATGCCGATAAAACACATGGCGTTATACTAAACTTTTCAAGCAGCCATGCCAATTACTATTCCGCGTGGAAATACACCACCAAGGAAGACACACAGTACTTGGAATCAGAAGGTCATCCCGACTTAAAAAAGCACCACAAACACGAGAGGCAAGTGAGGTTCGCAACAACATCGGCAAGAAAAAGGGAGGGGAAAATCCGAAGCGTGGGCGAAAGAAGCGTCTATCGGTGTATGAAGTCTCGCAAATGGCAGTGGAGAAAGGTATAAAGTCCAGGCTGCAGCTACTCGCACTTGCAAATAGCCAAAAGAAAGTTGGTAAAACGGACTTGGCTGAGTTCATTGCCAACCGCGGATATAAAGTAGTCGAAGACGCCTTGCGTATTGGATGGGATATGGAAGAAGCCCCAAGGCAAGTAGAGAGAAGCTCGAAAACACGGATGGAAATACTACATGGATTGCTCGAAACAGAATGCGTTGCTGGTTGCAACAGTCGTTGGCTTTCTATGGCTCAAGATATTCTGTCGCGTAATTCTATTGCAGAGGCAGATTTCTCTGAGGCCGTAAGATGCCTTCTTACGAAAGGGCGGGGGAAATACAGAAACATCTTAATCAAGGGCCCAGCGAACTGTGGCAAGAGTTTCATCTTAAATTCTTTAAATTCAATCTATCATACTTTTACTAATCCCGCAACCACTAGTTTTGCTTGGGTAGGCGCTGCAACCTGTGAAGTGATATTTCTAAACGACTTTCGTTGGTCCGAAAGAATAATTCCTTGGCATGACCTCTTATTGCTACTCGAGGGACAAACAGTTCATCTGCCTGCTCCAAAATCGCACTTTTCACAAGACATTGAATTCGTGAAAGATGCGCCAATCTTCTGCACTGGAAAGGACGAGATTGTGCATGTCCGTGGAGGAGTGCTTGATGCGCGCGAAACGGAGATGATGCATGTCCGATGGAACATCTTCAGTTTCACTGCCCAAATTCCTTGTACCGAGCAAGTGGAAATTTCACCCTGCCCTCGCTGTTTCGCAGAGCTTATTACAGGAACGTCGAAGACGAGTACCAGTTAGACACGGAACTATCATTTTTTTGGTGAATTATTGGTTTGCGACGAGAAATAGTCATGTTACCAATTGAATTTTTTAGGTCACACAGGTAGTTAGTATATATTGTGAAGGACTGATTGTGTGCGCAGTGAAGGATTTACCGACGATTAACCATTTCTTTCACAGATAATTCAACATTACCAGTGGTCCATACAATGAACATTAGTGTATATTAAAGTTAATGTTAAGTAGAACTTATTGGCTATATTCACCTCTATTTTATTGCTAAAACAAAGGTTGTACACAAGATTTTAAAGGTTAATCGTCATTGTTAAATGAAAGGGTAATTAATAGTTAACTATTATCTTGAGAGAGACGATTGACCAATATGTGTATTGATTAAAAAGTACTATTATGCGCATGGCTTTCCTAGACTTTACTAATTGCTTCTATTGTGTTCAAAGTTTTATCGTAATTAAGAAAGACGCCAAGAAATGAAAGAAATAACGTCGAAATTGCAGTCCGAAAAGGTTATTCGTGAGGGTTAATCGTTGAATTTGTCTACACCGGAAGTTTCTTTATCACGGTCACTTCAACAAGTGCAAAACACTAGAAGTACCCTAAGCAGTTTTAAAGAATTGTTTGAAGAGTGTAATCGATAACATTTGAAAATTGTCGATAAGTATTGTATTTGGGATCCTGATAGTGAGTTTTGGGATGATTTTGAACCGTTTCATGATAAGTGTGAACAAGTGATTTTATTCATCTACACTTTTATTAAGATCTAAATGACATGCTGTTGTATGCTATAATTGAAAGCCTAATAACATTCAAAAGTGATCGTTGTTTGGTTTGCAAAGCACAATTTAGTATTTTATTCGATTTCCTTTATTTGCAATAACATAGTTCAAGCGTCTATTCATGGATGCGATTAAATTGTTGATGTATTCCTTTGGGATTGATTTCATTGTGTTTATCACTCTTGCTTGAAACTCCTCGAAGCACTCTTTTGTGATTCGCTGTGATATCGCATTTTCCCTCAAGATTTTGGATGTGAGATTGAACAGATTTTCTATAGGGTTTAAGTCTGGGCTTCGTGCAGGTATTTTTAAAAGTTCACATCGTGCACGTGACATGGCTGCTCCAGCCGCAGCAGAATTTTGCGAGGGGTCGCCGTCCTGAACCCAAATACGAGTATCTCCTTTCTCTGCCAATTGAAACATCGCATTGAAGTTTCGGTCAATGAAATTGGCGAAGTAGATTCCACACATTTTCTCATACGGCTCGCAAACAATAACACCTTTTCCGTAACTGATGGCAACCATAAGTTTCAATACACGTCCACCAGTTCCCTCTTTTCTTCCTTTCGAGGTACACCCCAATCTCAGACCCTCTGACTTTTTTCGCCACGTTCTTCCTTTTGGAGCACGAGCTTGATCAAGTGGATTGGTTTTATGGGCAAACCCAGTTCCATCCAAATAGAAAGATACATGATCTGTCCAAAAGTGTTCTACATAGATCTTCCTGCATGATTTTGCAAAAGTTAGTCTCTTTTTCAGATCTTCTCTCTTCAGAAGGCCCTTCTTCCTTGCCTGTAAATAGAAATAACCGTTTTCGTTCAAAAATCTGGTTACTGTCCGTAGCGAAACTTGGGACTGAGAGATTCCAGCTGTTTCCATAATTCGTTTGCCTGAGAAGTTGCCTTCTTCGTTTCGGAGAGTTGACACACATCTGAGAAGCAAACGCCTCTGTCTCTCCGTCAATTTCCTTGGTCGGCCTTTCTTTTCGAACGATTTTTGAGAGACTTGAGTGTGTCGTTCTTCGTTGCTTATTCGGAGAACGCTTCCACGCGAAACATCGCAGAGTTCTGCGACCTTGCGAATAGATAGTCCTTGAACGTTTCTTAAATAATATACTCGCGCACGAGTATCACTGTTGATACGAGATTTGTACACCATTGTGTTTAAAACTCCTTTCTGTTGTAACTGATATAACGAAATAGTATGATGACTGTTCTTAAATAGTGTATGAGAATTAAACTACATGTTTTCTAGAATAATGTAGAAAGTTCTTTATCACGTATGTTTCTTTATCATGAATTGAACACGCGCATTCGCAATAACGTACGCCGAACGCGAACATTTCGAAACACGAAACACGAAACGTCACAAGTTTTCGAGTGGATTCTTAAGTAGGCCCTATGTATACAATACAATCTCGGACAAAAATATTGGGACACTTAAGCCGTTTCCCCTCTCACCCTATTCAATGTTGTTCACTAGTGTCTGTTAGTGTGTGTTTTTGTTGTTTTTTTATTCCAGTTGATAAACACGCGAAATATTTCAACATTGAATAGGGGCATGGGGGTTGAAGACGAAAAATCTCAAGTGTCCCAACGATTAATGTCTGAGGTTGTAGTTATAAGTATATGTGTGAATTTTCCTTCTTACATGGTATATTAAGTAAGCAGTTAATCTGAACAGTAAATTTGATTTTCCTTTATATTTTACGTTAAAAATAGTAATATAACAATGTTTATCCGACGGTTAAGCGAGGTGGACACAGCAGGGGGTAATATAGAGTAGTTGTATTTATTTATATTATTAAAACACTGCTCAATTTTATGGTCAATGAACAAGTCATATAGATACATATTGATCTTATGAAAGAGGATATGAACAGTTACATGCTATTAAACAGTATGCATTTCTATGCCATATAAAATAAATCAATTATAAAATAGAATATAGTATTTTAATAACGTTACTATATATATATATACTCACACAGTGTGCTTAGGCTACTATGTTATAATTTGAAAAATATTGCCGTATTTTCGCTAAATCTATAAAATAAACGTACTTTTAACAGTTTAACTTTCATATTGTTTACCTTGAATGAGTTGAGACTTCTAACAACATTATTTTGAACGGCCATAGTTGAGAAGTGCGAATCGGATGGATTTTCCGTGAGAAAATCGCGTTCTGTGTGTATATAATGACAGAGAGAACTCTGTCATTATATACACACATTGCTCTGTCATCGAACGCGATTTTCTTCCGATTCGCATTTTGACGCATCGAGCGTAAAGATCGATACTTCTTTTTACCCAGAAACCTCCAACTTTGAAAATACGTATTCATAAAGCTTCGATTTTCAAGGCTAATTTATCAGGCTCCTCTTTCCAGCTAACGTTCCCGACCTGCACGCAGGTATTTTTATGGCAAAAACACTTTGTCAGAAAAAGATAGCCCAGCAAATACTATACAAATATTTCAAAAAAATTTAAACACCTTCTCGCCGGTGTTTTTGCCATAAAAATTCCTGCGTGTACGCGCGTGGTCGAGGACGTTAGCTGGAATGTGGAGCTTGATAAATTAGCCGTGAAAATCGAAGCTTTATGAATAAGTATTTTCAAAGTTGGAGGTTTCTGATAAGAAGAAGTATCGGTCTTTACGCTCGAGGTGCCTAAATGCAGTGGCGTAGCGAGGGTTGACCACTGACCTCTATAATATAACTGGACTGCGGGGTCTCTCGAAAAAGTGGCTGAAAAATGATGGCGTGAGCAGAGGTTATTTTTCTCATTGTAGTGACCGCTGACCACTATATATAACTTGACTGTTGGCGACTATTATTTGACGGCAATTGTTTTTCTCTTGCAAAACTGCCAAAAACCACGGCAAAAACTAAACATTTCATGCTCTTTAATGGTTTTCAAACGAGGGAACCAGGATTCAGCAACCTTTTGGGACTTGTTAACAGTATAAATATAAACTATAGAGTTTTAAAGTTATAATCCGTAATATAAATCGTGCCTTCGAAGCATGCAATTGTAAAGCTGATAGCATCTGCAGTTTAGTTTTTTTCTAAAAAAAACTTATTTAATAAACACTTATTTAATACCTATTATGCATTTCTTCCTGCACATATATTATAGATAAAAAACCCTCATGTAACAAAAGCAACAATTGTCCACTTACCTCAATACAATCATACTTTCAACCGCTGTAAATGTCAAAACATTAAAAGGTCACAAAACAGGAAGTCAGATATCCAGAGTGTTCAAAAGTATTTATATTAAGGCTTAAAAAAATATAGCGAAAAGTTTTGTGGTCATAAAGTACATCAGTTGCAGTTTGTTTTGAGTATTTTTTTATCGAGCTGTCTTTATGAAGAGGGGAAATGCCATGCTTTTGGTCAGTGCCATAGGAAGCTGATCTTGGAGGGGCACAGCTTCAACAGGGCACTTTATTCAGGGGTAGGACTTCAAAAGGACACTTGAAACACATGTTTTATCATAAAAGGACACTTTTCTGTTGCAAAAAAGGCACTTCATGACAAAGTCAGGGGGGGGCACATGCCCCATATTCCCCCCATTCCTACACCCCTGCTTTTGGGTGCACCAGCTGAAGCAAGAAAAGGGGATTTCTTTTCTGTGTAAGTGCACATTTTATTGTTGGTTAATGCTAATTGCACTTTACTTTACAAGCAAAATTGGTATTAAAGATAAAATTATTCACTCTATATTTGGCAAACGTTAATATAAAGACAAACAAATACTTCACAATATCAATTAGTATTGATATTGTAAGTCCTAGGATCTGAAACATTAACACTTAAAACAGTTGAAATTATTATTTCAAGACCAAGGACTGGCAAAAACAGTACAAGTCTTCTGCCAAGAAAAATACATAATGAAACCGAATGCCATGAAACACAAAAGTGCTTGATGAGAATGCTGAACACAACATCAGGAAAATTACCAGTGTTCTGGAATTGTCAATTCAATTGCAACCACCGTAGTACTGTACTATCCACTTGCATTGGATCAGACATTTTTGAAGCCTTGGATGAGCACATGACTGTATGCCTGTATACAGCAACAAACAATCACATTGCTTCATATTGGTCAAGTGTTGTTCCCAGTGTTACTCAAAGATCCGCATGCATCACTTGGCCAGAGTTCATACATCAAAGCTGCAATAGAAAAAGGTCAGAAAACAATTATCAAAGCTAATTCTGTTTAGCTATCAATGATTAAGTCTACAAAGTACATATATACTGTACTGTATAATTATAATGGTTTGTCCAGACGCAATATCATCAAATGTAATAACAATCATGTACTACGCTCATCAAGTGATATGAAATGTAACAATAGTGGTCGACCATAATTTTAGATTTTACCAATGCAAGACAATTGAATGGTCTTTACCTAATAGAGGATGGTGCATAGCTTTTGTTGGTGGGTAAATAGTATTTTCAGCCTGGGTTTAATACATTTTAATAGTCCAAATGTTAGAATTTCTGAATTCGGCTTTAAAATTCACCAGTAAGTTGCATTAGCATACAAGCTAGGTGGTAAACGCGCTTTGTGACTTAGGTAATCCAAACGAAAAAATCAACTAAAATAGGAAAATTAAATCGGAAATCACTAGCGATTGGACTTGATTTGGGGACGGCCGAGTGCCAAAGCCCGGACATGTAGACATGGCATTGATTATTAAATTTGACATTTTTTTTACAAACATCGACTTGTCATAGGCAGTGATAAACTCGGCAAAGCCAACAGCCAACTCGTTTGATTTTTCAATGTATAAGGAAATGAAAACATGATAACAAAATACTGATGCTTCGTCTTCGAGTTCGACCTCTTCACCAGAAAGGAGAAATCACTGCCTATCGTGGCTACACAGTAACTGATCTACTTGTCAATAGTCGTTTTTTATTAAAGAATAATACACATACAAGGAATAAGCTGGAATAAACCACTTACCGTATTATATCTACAAAACAGTCTTGACTTTTATAGCACGCCGTCGCCATTTACTATTTTGATTAGTAGCTTTGGATTTGCAGTTCCCTTGACTGTGTAGATAAATCGCTATTGTCTTTCAAAGCAGGTCGAAGTCGGAGAATATTAAAAGATGAGATATTATAGTTAAAATATATAAATAATATAATTAGATTGAACCACTGGATTGAACCGATCCATTTGGAAAGAAGCATTTTATTAAAGAAATGGCAAATGGCGGATAATCAAACAAATTTGATTGGTTATTGGCAGAACCTGTGCCACCAATCTTGGTCAGTGGTCGCTACTATGAGAAAAATAACCTCTGCTTACGCCATCATTTTTCAGACACCCGCCGTCAGTCATTTGCAATGAGACCCCGCAGTCCAGTTATATTATAGAGGTCAGTGGGGTTGACCAATTGGGCGGGCACGAAGTGACATTTCTAAAGAAGGGGTAGCATGCCCCGGAAATTTTTTCGAAATTTAGGGGTTTTGAAATGATATTTCCAACATTTTAGGGAAAGAATTTGTAGAATTCTGAAGATTATAAAATACGAAAATTAAATATTTACATTATTTTTTTGGAGGATTGCGGCAAACATTTTAGTCAATTTGATTATGTATTCATTGTGCATACAAGTATGTTAGTGAAAATAGCATGCGGTATAGATTCTTTAGTCACGAGTACACAAATCACGCATGGAAAACGCGTGGACAGGCCACGGACTGGCGTTGGAGATTAGTAGAATAAATGACGTCATTGACGCGGATTGGCCGGGTTTGAGCCCGGCCTGGCCTAAATGCGAATCGGATGGATTTTCCGTGATAAAATGGCGGTCGATGACAGAGCTATGTCAGTTTTGTTGACGATAGTTGCCAGCCTTGTCGGGGAGAACACCGCTCAACTACGGCCGTTCAAAATGTTGTTAGAAGTCTCAATTCACTCAATTATAGATTTAGCGAAAATTGGGAATATATTTCAAATTATAACCGAATCTTAATTCAAGGTGCCCTCCAGTCTGTCCTGCGCATGTAGGAAACTAATGTTTACATCTCTATTTAGAAAAAAATATACTCATACCTTATTCAAGATTCTACGCTTTTCTTGCTTCCTCTTCATCACTTCTACCCGAAATAAAACATTTTCAGAAGAAATAGAAGAAATGCGAAGAGATATCCTCGCCGAATCGCTTGGTTTTCTGCCATGTTGTTCCTAACAGTTTACACTGAGCTGAGTACTTCATGTAATTATCTACGAATGTCGGTTTGAGGGTCCTCATAAACAAAGATTCGGATCATGCGCAGAACTGTTATATATTTTACTGTCAACCCGCACAACCCTAATCTAAAGGCGGAGTACAAGTCTGGGCTGCTTGTGGCTTTTCCCCAAATCTAAAGGGTAAAGGACTGGGGGGCTAATCATCCTTACTTGTAGCCAGAGGCTGAATTGCGAAGGACGCAGATCAACGTGGCCGCAAAATAATTATACAGGCACCAACCGCGGCCGTTTGTCGGAAAGCCAAGGCAGATAACACTCGCCTCGGTCTGCACAATTCTTTATAACATCATATAGCAAGGACGGTCTACTGTCGAAATGTGAAAGTAGCATATTTCGATTTGTAAAAATGTATTTCAACACAATCACCGCTTCCGACGCAGAACATTACTTTTATAATAAAGCAATACCCTCGTATGCAACAACCTTTTATCGTAATGTAAAATAAAGAAACCTACTCGTTTGCTGTTCTGCTCTCAAGAAGAAGTTTGTTTAAAACCGCAGTGCCCTGGTTCATAAAGATTAAAGAATCCGAGCATCAGCAGGATCCTGATGGATAAAGATGAATCATTTGCGGCTAGTCCTCTCGCTAGTGCACTGATAAGTATCGAGAGGAAAGAGGACTAGGAACTAGTCTGCTTCCATGCTTGTTTTGTTTTTCTGCATGGCCGCGCGAGTACTGGCACTCAAATTTGCCATCTATAGCAAATTATTGAGTAGAGTAGCCAATCAGATTGCCAATCAGATTGCAGCATTTGCAATAGTATACTAATGAGTTTCTACTAAATTAAAATAAATCATGTCATATGCAATAAACTTTTTGTTATAGTTCTAACCTTAAGTATTTATTTAATACTTAGTCAATTCTATATAATTACCTTGAAGGTCTGGTGTGACATGACAACTGATGGTGGAGGTTTCATGCTCATTGGGCATAAGAATTCTTCGAAAACGTGGACTGTTCCATCCAATAATGATCCTGTTGATCCATTTGGCGAACCTCATTGGTCAAGTGCACTTGGTAACGCTCCAATCTTGGACTTCAGTGTTCAAATGTCCGATGGCAACCACTTCAAACAAACAAAAACACACTGGTAAGTGTCCGGTCATTTCAGTAAGTCCATCCTCGCGGTTGGACAGATGATGGTACGACAAACGAACAGACGAACGAACTAACAAAAGAACGAACCGACGAACAAACAAACAAACAAACAAACCAACGAACGAACGAACGAACGAACGAACGAACGAACGAACGAACGAACGAACGAACGAACGAACGAACGAACGAACGAACGAACGAACGAACGAACGAACGAGCGAGCGAGCGAGCGAGCGAGCGAGCGAGCGAGCGAGCGAGCGAACGAACGAACGAACGAACGAACGAACGAACGAACGAACGAACGAACGAACGAACGAACGAACGAACGAACGAACGAACGAACGAACGAACGAACGAACGAACGAACGAACGAACGAACGAACGAACGAACGAACGAACGAACGAACGAACGAACGAACGAACGAACGAACGAACGAACGAACGAACGAACGAACGAACGAACGAACGAACGAACGAACGAACGAACGAACGAACGAACGAACGAACGAACGAACGAACGAACGAACGAACGAACGAACGAACGAACGAACGAACGAACGAACGAACGAACGAACGAACGAACGAACGAACGAACGAACGAACGAACGAACGAACGAACGAACGAACGAACGAACGAACGAACGAACGAACGAACGAACGAACGAACGAACGAACGAACGAACGAACGAACGAACGAACGAACGAACGAACGAACGAACGAACGAACGAACGAACGAACGAACGAACGAACGAACGAACGAACGAACGAACGAACGAACGAACGAACGAACGAACGAACGAACGAACGAACGAACGAACGAACGAACGAACGAACGAACGAACGAACGAACGAACGAACGAACGAACGAACGAACGAACGAACGAACGAACGAACGAACGAAAAAACCCAAAAACAAACCAACAAACCAACAAACCAACAAACCAACAAACCAACAAACCAACAAACCAACAAACCAACAAACCAACAAACCAACCAACAAACAACAAACAAACAAACAAACAAACAAACAAACAAACAAACAAACAAACAAACAAACAAACAAACAAACAAACAAACAAACAAACAAACAAACAAACAAACAAACAAACAAACAAACAAACAAACAAACAAACAAACAAACAAACAAACAAACAAACAAACAAACAAACAAACAAACAAACAAACAAACAAACAAACAAACAAACAAACAAACAAACAAACAAACAAACAAACAAACAAACAAACAAACAAACAAACAAACAAACAAACAAACAAACAAACAAACAAACAAACAAACAAACAAACAAACAAACAAACAAACAAACAAACAAACAAACAAACAAACAAACAAACAAACAAACAAACAAACTAAAATCAATCAAACAAACAAACAAACAAACAAACAAACAAACAAACTAACAAAAAAAACAAGCAAATTAGCAAACAAACAAACAAACAAACAAACAAACAAACAAACAAACAAACAAACAAACAAACAAACAAACAAACAAACAAACAAACAAACAAACAAACAAACAAACAAACAAACAAACAAACAAACAAACAAACAAACAAACAAACAAACAAACAAACAAACAAACAAACAAACAAACAAACAAACAAACAAACAAACAAACAAACAAACAAACAAACAAACAAACAAACAAACAAACAAACAAACAAACAAACAAACAAACAAACAAACAAACAAACAAACAAACAAACAAACAAACAAACAAACAATCAACAAACAAACAAACAAACAAACAAACAAACAAACAAACAAACAAACAAACAAACAAACAAACAAACAAACAAACAAACAAACAAACAAACAAACAAACAAACAAACAAACAAACAAACAAACAAACAAACAAACAAACAAACAAACAAACAAACAAACAAACAAACAAACAAACAAACAAACAAACAAACAAACAAACAAACAAACAAACAAACAAACAAACAAACAAACAAACAAACAAACAAACAAACAAACAAACAAACAAACAAACAAACAAACAAACAAACAAACAAACAAACAAACAAACAAACAAACAAACAAACAAAAATCAATCAAACAAACAAACAAACAAACAAACAAACAAACAAACAAACAAACAAACAAACAAACAAACAAACAAACAAACAAACAAACATACAAACGAACGAACGAACGAACGAACGAACGAACGAACGAACGAACGAAATCTAAGCGACTATCATTTACAGTAATTACTTCATCAAGGTTGTTTCGATTAAATAACAAGCGTCCGTTAAAAAAACTTATGGTTATGGGAGAGAAAGGATGCGACCAAATCGCTGGGATTGGAGATATTGCGTATGTAAAAGATCTTCGGACAGAGAAAGTTGTCACAACCAATTTTCGCTGTTCAAAATTCGGATTACCACATCAACGAAAAACACCAACTGGATGGGTGAGTATGAAATTACTCAAAATTGTCAAGAATAAGGGACGAATCATTATTTTAATGGAGAGAGGATTCACTTACACAAACAGATTATAGTGTCTATGAAGTGAAAAATTCGTTGGTGTTTTTGTTGTCTTAATAAACAAAGGAACATACTGATGAGCATTCACTGAAAATTTCAAAAAAATCTGATGCATCGTCTTTTCGCTATTAAAGCCTGGTTTCCATACGATCGCCCCAGTTGCCCAAAATTTCTCCAATCAAACTAGAGATATTTCGAATCGCCCAATCTGACTGGAAGGATTCAGGTGATTGGGGTGATCGAAACAGTCTTATGGAATCCAGGCTTAACACTCAAAGTTTGCCATGGATATACAACTCGTTTTGGAGAAATTTGAGCTCCTGGTAACAATGCCTTATGACATACCCAGATGGGTCATTCAAAATATAATGTTGATATACTGCCGAAACAGCGAAGGTTTTTTCGAGCGAAGGTCCTTCGTCAGAGAGAAACGTCATTGTTTTTTGAAATCCAATGATAATCCATTATTTTTATGCATAGTTACGTACGCAGAAAGCATTGTACCGAAACCCAAAGTGTCTCCCAAAACGAACTAGCCATGGCAAAATTTGATAATTAATAGAGCAAAGATTATACATCAGATTCTCTTGAAATTTGCAGCGAATGTTCCTACCAAAGCCCTGCACAGAGTCCCACCACCGCCATCACCACCACCGCCAAGGCCACCACCATTGCCACCACCACCACATGCTAAATATTGATATCAAGTTCTTAAAAGACAGTTCTCAACATGTACTATAACCTGGAAATAATAATTTCCAAATTTCATAAAAGTACCTTCAAAATAATTATTTTGAGTTTAAAGGGTCAAGAACATGCAACTCGTGACGAGTTATAGATAACTGCAGGCTGTAGTAATCATATTCAGTTGAAATGAAGGAGTACATTTTGTAGTACGGTACACCAAGTTGTTTAACTCTTTCCTGTCCGAATAGGTCTTTGGTATTTTATTCTGGCTAACGCCAGACGATTTTATTCCCCTCTGGGGAAGCCGACAGGAATGAGTTAATACAAATAACCGCTGACTGAACATTTGCAAGTCAACATTAAAAGGGCTACGTAAACCTATACATATTTATATTGATTTTGTGAAATATTTTCAGGAACAATATTATTAGAAATATAATGCATGATACGACGTATAGGTTCATAATAAAGAAATTAAAAATAAAGGCTGTGTATTGGATTTTGAAAAATAAGAAATTGTATCTCCTCAATGTGCAAAGTCAATCAATCATAATTTTCAAGATACAAACAAGGGTTCCATGATTAGACATACTTATTCAAAAAATATCTAAATATTTACTTCAAAAAAATAATAAACTTAGTATCACCACAAGTTCTCGCATACTATTAACTTTCATTTTCCTATCGTTATTTAGTCTATGATGAACCTCTGTTTGCAAAAGCCATGTCCTTGGGGCTTCGCATTCCATCATAAGTATCCTGTTCAGCTCGACTATTCTGGTGCTTTCAGGTATAAGTTGCTAAGTTGAAGCGATTAAATTAAACAAAGTGCTAAAGAATAGTCACAAGTGCTCTTCTTAAGAATTAGATTATAAGTTAAACTAATTGCGAAAGAGAGATTATTTGTTATTATGAATAATTTCGGATTATTTCAAAAAATGAAGCATAGTCATTGTTGCTGTTTGAAAATCAAGGTAAGACAAATCTTCCCCACTCCTCGACATCTCAATGTTGCTTTACTGCACGACCGCGGGTCCTGGTACTCGATGAATATCGACGAATAGATATCGAGTAGAGTAACCACTTAGATTGTAGCATTTGCAATACTATGTCAGTAAGGTTCAACTAAACTATGAAGATATACCTTCTTATTAAGCAAGATCAAAACCAAGAGATTCTATCCCATAAAGCACATTTATTATATATGTATGGCACAACCTATGCCTTGCTAGATGTTTTTAATGAATAATTTTCGCAACTGCTTTCGGTTTGCTCTTAAATGTCGAAATCCTCTGAACATAATTATCACACTTAACATTTTCCCTTCACCGTGCAATTATTCTGAAACACTTGTAGTTTAATCAACTAATATACCAATTAGCTAATCTCTCTGCTTGTCTGTTTGTTTGACCGTCCCCAGGATATCTCACAACATACTACACAGGTTTTCATGAAAGTTTAGGAAAAGATTGATCCTAGACCAAGGAGCAACCTATTCAATCTTGGTTGAATTTGGTTCAAATTTTCATGGGAAATTAATAAAAATTTGACCACAGAATGCTTGATTGCGCTCATTATCCTTATTTTACGCAAAGATTTTTGCATAATTTTGGCACGAGTGCAATCAAGTATTTTATTCATTCATACATGAGCAGATCTCGTCATTCTCGTGAGCTAGCCTGGTTAATGGAGTGATTCGTTTCCTTTTTAGAAATCTCTAATAACCCGCTGTCGGAGGTATATATGTAGTTTCTGAGCGTCTTCCTGTTTTTCTTATAGTTACAGCGTGACTGGAAAAATATCACTTGGAGCCACTGGCAATGCAACAGCATTCTTTGGCTGCAACCAAAACCACGTAAAGCAACTCTATTTATTGAGACTTACATGATAGTATTTAGATACTAATGACCCAATGGCCCTTATCCCTTGATGGTACTAGTTAGTAGAATTAACTGAGAAACTAAGGTGTTGATTTTGGCGAAGGTAGGAAAACCAGAGACTCAGAAACATTGAAACAACCCCATCAAGGTACAGAAGAGAACCAACAACTCTACTCACATAAAGCTAAGTCCGCCACCCATTCAAGTACTAACCCATTCGACTGGGCTTAACTTCAACTGTGAGAGGCAACGCAACATAAAGTCAGTAAAAAGAAAAGATTTTGTCGAGAAATTTGGTGTAGTACCAGAAAAACAAGTTTTTAAAATTTTCTAAGATACACTTTCGAAAACAGTGAACATTTTTTAACTTTGTTTCAATATATTCAACTTTCTTTTTGAATGATTAGGAGAAAAGGAAAACCTAAGTTTTTAATCTACTCTTTTAGTCAAACAGTTCAGCTTCTATATGTTTGGGGTTATAGGAGGAACACGTCCACGTGCTTTTCTTAATTTATCTTGTTCGATAATAGTAGAGATATAAAACCTTCTCCGGTAAACATATCGTCCTAATTTATATAAATTTTTCGTTCGATTTTAGATAACCTTTTGTTTGATTTGCATCCGAATATTGAATATTATTATCAAACATAGTCACTTGAAAATCTAATGCATGTTTGGTGTTGTGGAAGAAACACTCCCACACACTTCCTTCGAATTAATTTGCTTTGATGATGATAGAAACTATATATAACCTCCGTTAAATCATTTTTCACATGTGAAGTTAATCCCCGAGCCGGGCGACGGGCCGAAGGCCCGGAGCCCGGTGAGGGTGCTAATCTCGACACGCGTGGAGCCATTTTACACGCGTGGACAAACGTGATATGCGAACAAATTTCTGTGATCTGAATATTTATTTATTTGTATATATGTGTGGACGGACCATGCGCGGTTAAGATTGTGGGGCACTGGGGACAATATAGTTCTTGACAAAAAGATTTGAACTAACAACATAATTTATTCTTGACAAAAAGACTTGAGAAAGGAGTTTTTGGGAAACGTATATCACTCTTGAAAGAACAGAAACAAATCAACGTCTACGTGTAAAGCAAAACAACGTCTTGAGTAAAAGGAAACCCGTCAAACTGAAACTCAAAAGAAGGAGAAAGCAAGAGTGAAGCTTGAAAACCGACGAGGAAATAAAGGCCGGCGAAACGGTTTAAGTTTACGGTAAAAATATAGAGCAGCCGCTGTCAGTAATCACGAACATTTAGTAGCAAAACTGTTCGAGTTTCCCACTTTCCTTACGTATATCCGATCACTGTCAATTTTGTTTTCTCTTTTGTGTGTCCTTAAAATTTTATCTGTGGCTGCCGTCTTAATATCTTTTTTCAAATAGTTTTCTTATTGTCAAAACCACTTGTGACTAACGTAGCTTGTCCATAATTTGGCATAAAAATCGGAAAAGGAGCATTTTTTCTTCTGTAAAACGTACAAATGCTGTTGAAATATTTATTAACATGTAGGTGAAAACAATTTCAGCATTTTGAAATGTCATAAAAGAATATTGCCGTGGCAGTCTGCCAGGTTTGAAAAACTTTTTCAGATGCTGTAGCGATGTTTTTTGTAAACATGGAAAGAAGGAAGTGTACAATATAACCCTAATATTTTAACAAAATTTTTCCGCCTGCCTCGGTAGTCTGGTGGTTAACATAGTCGACTTGCACGGTAATATGGTCGAGTTCAAACCCTGGAAGCGACGTGCGATTTTCTTTATCTCAATATTTTTCACGAAATATCATCCTTAAATTTTTCTTTGTTCCTCGTTACCTTTTCCTTTAAAAAATAGATTTATTAAAACTGCAGGTTTTTTTATTTCAAATATTCTACTAGAAATAAAACTATATTTTAATCAACAGGAGTGGCTATTTCCAGTCCCCCAATAAAAAAGAGCGCAAGGGGGATATCAGGAGGTATTTACAAAAATTCATGCAAAAGCGGGCGAGGGGTTATTGCGTTCATGTATTTCTAGTTAGACTGTACTTTGCCAGAATTAGCAATGTTATTATTAAAAAAAATTATGTTTATAAATTGAAAATTTTGACTTTTGCTGCCATTACCCTTCATTGCTGAATTTTAAGCTACTTTTTGTTTTATATCTCTTGGTTAGTGCTGTGGTTGTTACGGACCAGTTGGAGGTACAAAGAACTACTGTACTACAAAATGCAAACCCATCAATGGAGGAACTGTCGTTAAAAATGTCTATACTTGGTTTTGGGTAAGATCGACACTTCCCAAGCAAGTTTGGAGGAAGTGCATGGAATTCAACATTACAGACAAAAACGGTAAATCCGTCTGGTATAGGTTAGTCGGAGGAAGTGTGATCCGAAGTAAAGTAAGTTACACATTTACATGTTTCAAAGAAATTATAATGATTTATAACAATACTTCAAAAACTCATTAATAATTCATGAGGAAAACACAAAGGAAGTCTTTACCACGTCCATGGTTTTATATCTGATAAAGAAACCTCCTGATTTACATAAACTTTAGCTTTGATTTTCTCGGCTTAGCTAGACAACGTTATTTTTCAAACTTACTACGCCAATGAACTTACCAAATGGGTCGTTTTTGAAACTATTTAGAACATTCGCAGTACGTGTTTTATCAGATCTAAAACACTCGGCTATTGCCTCGTGTTTTAAATCTGATAAAACACTGCTGCTCATGTTTCAAATCTTATTAAACAATGGTTAATATAATTTGAGAGCATAAAGTAATATATTTAAATCTGATAAAATACGTACTGCGAGAATAACTTTTGAAAAGCTTAAATAAAGCTTGGTAAGTTTATTGGCGTAGTTTTTTTTTTGAAAAAACACGTTGTCTAAGCCAAGAAAACCAAACCTAAAGTTATGTAAATAAGGATTCTTTATGTAATAGTTTAAATATGAGCGGCCGATCGGCGAGCTATTGTAGATGCCCGTAAAGATCGGACACGAATATAAATTATTTTTTTGCGGTCCGGAATCCAACTGATTCGCGCGCTCTGATTGGCTTAGCGAGCGGTCCGTATCACACGATACGGACCCCGATACGGACCGCTGTGGATTTCAAAACAAAAACAAAAAAAAAGTTTATTTCTTTACATTCTGTCATTTAAAATTGATCGATTTTCATAACTATTTCGCTTGCCACAGAAAAAATATATTCAACAGAGAGTGACGGGGATGCAAATGAGTTTTATTATCCAAATGGCTTTGACAACTTCGTGTGAAAACAGTGAATTTTAAAAGAACGCGAGAAAACTGAAAAAGCAAAATTTCAGCGTGCGACATTTATAAAGTTTTAAAGTATTATTGCTTAACGACGTATGAAAACAGTTTGAAACAGTAGGGAAAACATACATAAACTTGTGAGCACAGTATTTTGAATCATTAAATGAACTGACTATATGGAAGTATATATATAAAAAATCATACCACGAGAAGATAGAAAAGCTGAAACCTTTTGACACTAAACTGTCTTTCTTCTGTTATCCAACCGCTATATACTCAACGACCTCAACAAAACCGCTACAAGTCTTTACCTTTTAGTCAAATATTTTCCACATGCCAACCTCATCGTGTCATGTCCTTGAAACTTGAATTACAAATGGCTTACTACAACATTTTCGTCTTCAAACTCGAAGAACACACTTTCAATTTTCATGCAGTCAGCCAAATATTGAAAGCAACTTTCCAAGCGAACAGCCAAAAACGAGCAAGCGACGAAGAAGAACGACGAAGAATCTTTATCAACTAAACTTTAAAAACACTTGGACTGCATTCTGACTTCCCTTTGTAACTAGATCTTCAAGTTTTGTATGTTTTTTTATCACAAAGAAGGTTCCAAGCTTCCCTGTTAGACTGCATGTCGGCACTCGGCAGTTGTTTACTGTCGAACGATAAACTTTGGACTTTTGAATATCACGTGAACCTCATCTCGATTACGCAACTTAATTCGATTATGTTAATTTATCTAATTATGTAACAAAAAAATAAATACGTTATTTACCGTTTTGGTCGGTCCGTATAGAAAAATATTTGCCCTCGGTCTCAAAAATGTCCCTCGGTCTCAAAAATGTCCCTCGGCCTGCGGCCTCGGGCCTTTTTTAAGACCTCGGGCAAATCAAATTGTAAGTGTAAACGACGAACACTTAAAAGGTTAAATAAGATCATTTTAACTCAGAAAAAGCTGAATTTGAGCCACCAGTGCCTATTAACTTTGATAAAACATTGATGTTTTATTAATCAATGTTTTATCCGTATTTAAAGATGCTGATTAAACATTCATTTTTTTTTTAGTTTTCGTCATGAATTATTAATGAAGTTGATAAGTAATATTTAAAACATGTTTTATCAGATTTAAAACACGAGGCGATAGCCGAGTAATTATAAGTAACACCATGATTGACTCGGTTTCTTTTGTTCTCACCGGGTAATTCTTTCTTAATTTCTTGTCAAGGGTCGTTGTGCCAAAAATGAAGTTCTTTTAAACGACGGAGTACGTATTAAAATGGAGTTTGAATTAAGAACACAACATCTTTTTCTGTGTGTTTTATAAACTTGCTCATAATCCAGTACATTACAGTATACATTACAGTATACAGTACAGTATACATTACAGTATACATTACAGTATACATTACAGTATACAGTACAGTATACATTACAGTATACATTACAGTATACATTACAGTATACATTACAGTATACAGTACAGTATAAATCACAGTATACATTACAGTATTCGATCACTACAGTATACAGTACAGCATACAGTACAGTATACATTACAGTATACATTACAGTATGCAGTACAGTATACACTACAGTATACAGTACAGTATACAGTACAGTATACAGTACAGTATACATTACAGTATACATTACAATAAACAGTATAGTATACAGTACAGTATACAGTACAGTATACAATACAATATACAGTACAGTATGCATTATACAATATACATTACAGTATACATTACAGTATACAGTATACACTTGTTGACTGGCGCCGAGGGAAAAGCCCGAGGGTGACATTGAATCCTGAGGGACCGTAAAACTCGATGTTTCTCGAGGCAAAAGTGAACAAGCGTTTTGTTATATAGCAAAGACTTTTAAAATACAAAATACCAAATGACTCGAAACTTGCAAAAGGCAAAAAGACTTACCAAAACGCTTAATTGACTTTGTCTTTGTAGTTTCAATTCAACTAAACAAATACACCAGACTCAACAAGTACAAAGAACAGCTTTAAATTTAACCAGTATTCTTTTCAGACCTTTGACGATATGTATAGATATTCGATATTCAGACAAGCTCGAAACAAGCTCTTGTTTTCAAAATATTCCGAAAAGTCCAAAGTTCTTGATCTGATGCAATAATCGCGTATTCACGTGAACAACGTATGATTAAAGCGACGTCAGAGGGAAACATCCTCTTTATTGTTGGCGTCAGAGGGAAACAGTGCAATGTTTCCCTCGGCAGAAAGAAACATTGAGTTGAGTTTGTTAAACAACACGTGAGCATGATTTGATACAGTATATATAGTATACAGTACAGTATACATCACAGTATACAGTACACTATACATTATACAATACATTACAATACACAGTACAATATACATTACAGTATACAGTGCAGTATACATTAAAGTATACATTACAGTATACAGTACAATATACATTACAGTATACAGTACAGTATACAGTACAATATACATTACAGTATACATTACAGTATACGTTACAGTATACTGTACAGTAATATTACATACAGTACAGTATACATTACAGAATACAGTACAGTATACATTACAGAATACATTACAGTATACAGTACAATATACATCAGAGTTCGTAGTGCAGAGCACTAGTGCCGACTCCCAAAATGCCTGGACATCGTTGCGCGCACCGCGCAATTTTTTCAACGCTTGGGTACGAAACTGTTTTGTCAAGTCTAACCAAACTAGTCGCGTGTATTTCAGATGGTGGTTGTTCCTGATGAAAAGATCGCTAAAAAGATTCCTTCGGTGCCTGGACTGATGGCGTATCGCAAGGACAACAAGAAACTTTATGTATGGTCAAACAAAACCTGGAACGTGATACCTCAGGAAAAAAAGGTATGAATGGTACGAAAAATCAAGGTATCAATATATGACAATTAAATTGAGATAATAAGATCCAAGATTCCATTTTTCCATTAAGATGAAAGGTACCCTGGCTCATTTACATATTAAAAAAACAATATTAAAACATATCTATTAGAGTTGAGCTGTACAGGTTTTAAGTTCATATCAGACAAATGTTCATAAATTAGCAAGATTACCATTCCGCATTAAATATATATATATATATATATATAAAATAAATTATATTACCTTGGCAATATAAATTAAGTTTGTCTGACGTTTCAGTATTGTTCTTCGTTTTTGAAATATTTAAATTTGTTTGATATGTAAATAAGATAGCACATAGCAAAATCAGTTATACATCAAAGTTTGCTCAACAAAATGAATTGAAACTGGTCACATAAAAACTACTTGCGACACTAAACATTTCAAGTTGAGCAATCATTGAGGTTAGTGATTTTGTACTGCTGTACTCTGGTTATGACATCAAAGACATTTACATATCAAACAAACTGAGATATCTCAAAAACGAAGAAAGATACGGAAAAGTTGTAAAAGGTCTTCTTTTATAATTTCACAAGTTCTTTCATATTAGAAAAACTGAATATATATTGAAAACATTAAATAATTGCCAGTCTTTTGCGTAAAATTGGTTATAACATAAATATCTTAATATACTGAGCGATTACATGGACCGGGTTGGCCCGGTTAACCGGGGTGAGTTTACGAAACGATTACATGGAGCCGGCTAGCCCAGTTAGCCGGGATGAAAGGCCGAAATTCGCAATTATCAAGTAAATAAGGGCAAAGTTACGTTAGCTTTACTTCAGATTTACACGAATTAGTCTATTATTTATTTTGTAAGCCCATCGTTACTATAGAAAGATTTTTAAAGTCTTAGCTAACCCAGGAAAGCGTCTTTACGAAGACTAATTAATTTATTAAATCTTCGCTTTGATCAAAAACAACATTGATGTTCTATTTCAGTTCCTTTCAGTACTATTTATTCACACAGTCAAGCAAACGAAGGCGTATCGAAGCGAGTTCAACAGTTTTTCAGCCCGATTTGCCGGGATGAAAACGATTACATGGACATTTTCATTCCGGTAAACCGGGCTAGCCCTAGGATTTCTAAATGTGCGAAGGCTACGCTAATTGCAGAAATCAGTGGCCCGGGTAAACACCTAAACAGGTGTCTTGTTCTCCGTTAAAATGTTGTGAGTGGGTTTACACTAGTACTATATTGTATAGATGAATGTGAAGATAAAATGTTAGGGGGAAATGTTGTTACCTATACAAGTTGTGATGCGCAAGCTATGTTTGCAATTTTGAAGATGGTGAACTGGTTTAATCGACTTGAAAGACAACTGGCAAAAGTTAACAAAGCAGTTGAAGAGCACTGGGCATCCACAGGTACATATTTCTAAAATATAACCGTATATACGCTTAACTGGCTAATTCCCGTCCGGGTTATCCCTTGACTATAGTAAAATCGTCAGGCGTAAAGGTGTTAAATAAAGGTGTTAATTAACCAGTGTAAATAACATAAAAGACTTGAAAGTCCAACATTATGGCTCTCATCTAGAATTCAGAGATTAGCCATTTCGTATAATTTAAATATCTCCGTTACTACTATTTTTAGCAAAAACTTTTTTGGCGTTCTGACTTGCAAAGTGTAACATAACAAATGTGAAAGGTTATAGCTAGAGTTTGACTGGATGCAACGATGACTGTCATTGGGTTGGTTTGTGGTCACATGACCTGAGCTAAATTTCAATGCCTACCGAGCGGGCAACAATTGAGAACTTATTGCCTGCTCGGTCAATAAGTTTTCAATTGTTTCCCGCTAGAACTTTCAACTCTTCACGGCATCCTAAAAACAAAAGCTTGTTTGGTACGGAAAAAAGAATATTTAAAGGTCTTCAAAGCAATGCATGTGTGAAGATTAACTGGAGAGTCTCGGGAAATCAAACCTAACTGTTTCCCTCTGGAGCAGACATTAAGTGTATATTAGTTTTCGTAAGTCTGTTATTCATGTGATGATAGGCCACGCACATTAACCCTATCCAGACTGGGCTTTTTTTTTACTTCTGGGACTGGGGGGGGGGGGGGGGGGGCGGAAAGTGCCCGCGGTCAATATCTCCTGAACCATTTGGTGTATTCCGACGAAACTTTTACAGGTGTATGGTATGCCTTGTTCAAGTATGTGTTACAAATATGTTGTCATGGCGACAAATTATGACGTCATTATGACGTCATTAATTGCAAACACCCAGGATTTTTTGAATTTCCAAAAAAATTTTTCTTATTGTTTTGTTAACATAAAAAAGGTAGTATATCAAAAAAATAGTTTCTCTTTAAAAGCAAGCATAATAAAAATTGTCGGCTGAAATTTAGTGTTGGTAGGTGTTCACGACTCCGCTGTAACTTTTTTTTTGGAGTAATATTTTTTCACCAAATTTTCGACATATAAAGCCCATACATATTTAGGAAAAGTCATAAAATTTCAGAACCATACCTGTAATGGTTTAGGAGATATTAAGCTTTAAATTCAGCGCGGCCACTTTCCGCCCCCCCCAGTCTGGATAGGGTTAAGTATAGGTTAGTTACCGAACCCGAGGTAACTACGTCAGTTATTTACCGAGAGTCGAAGGCTCGAGTAGTTACCGAGGTTGAGGTAACTAACCTACTTAGTTCACGATCACCGAGGTTGCCTAAGAAAACTGAGATACTGAGTTCGTTATCACAGAGGTTGTCTAAAAACTTTTCGGTCGCGCGCGATGATAAATCCTTTATCACAATTTGTGACCATTGATTAAACCTTATTTTCCCAACCACGCATAAATCAAGTTAATTGCCCCGGGCTTAATATACAGTACAGTGTGTATAAAAAAAACGTAACTTAGAAAAATAATTAGTATTCTGTTCAAACAACCTATTGTAGTAGTTTGAAAGCCCCAAACACCTCTGAGCCACGGATGCGTAAAAAACACGATCTTATACACCTGGGAAATTAAGATGACTTGAAGTGTGTGCATGGTGAAAGTATTTAAAAGATTTTTCTCTTCCTGTTCGGCTGATTAATTTATAACGCAGCGCTTTTAGGGCTTTCAAACAACTACAATAGGTTGTTTTAAAAGAATACTAATTAATTTTTTAAGGGTTCCGGGTTTCTTTTGTACATAGTGTCTATTAGCCCGGGGCAATTAACTTGATTTATGCGTGGTTATATATTGGCCTGGGGCAATTAACTTGATTTATGCGTGGTTGGGAGTAACTATTATAATTAATAAACAACCCGCGGTACATCAAAGAAAACCGAGGTGATCATGAACTAAACGTTGTTATTGTTTGAAAAATAAATCAAGCAAATCAGTTTAAAATTGGCAATCTAGATTTAGTAAAATCTTAAATTAGCCGATTTTAATTACATTCTCGCTTAAAATAGTAGCCTTAGGTTGTGTTCAGACTGATTGCCCGTGTCCGGTGTCAGTACGCGGGTACCAAATACATGGTTAACGGTGTGCACATACGCTGCAAAACCATAGATGCTTGTGAGGTCTCGCAGCTCTAGCTATAATGTTCAGCTATGTGAAAAATGCTTAATCTGTCGAAAATGTATATGATTTTTTATGTTGCCCCGAGAGAAAGTGCTGGGCACCGTGGAATTCTTGTTCACACTAGTGCTCGTGCTAGCCTGCTAGACGGCCCCTTCACCTCAGGCTGCAACCCCTAAATAAAAGCCGGCTCGCAAGCTATCATGCTCATGCTCGAGTACCGCGCCTGGACACTGCATGTGCCGGGCTTTTTCGCATGCTTGAATAGTGACTACGGTGTTCAGACTACCTCCTGGGCACAGGTATTCATTCTGAACGCAGCTTTAATCCCCGAGCCGGGCGACGGGCCGAAGGCCCAGAGCCCGGTGAGGGTGCTAATCTCGACACGCGTGGAGTCCATTTTACGCGCGTGTAGAAAAAGCGAGGGAGCCGAAATCTGGGAAATAGTTTATTTATTTATTTATTTATTTATATATGTGTTTGGTACGGTGTCACGCGGTAAGAATAGTTGGACACTGGTCACTAGCGACAAGAAAACTAAAAATCTGTCAGTATTTTGCTTTCGTTTAACGAAATGGAGCTTGCTCTACTTAAATAATAAAAGAGAACAACGAAGAAAAGGATACAAACAGCCGGTTTAATATATGTTGAAGCGAAACCAGAGGTCCTGAAGAAACCAAACGCCGTATGGTAAACAAAACCTCGATCTGAATTGCAGTGTTTGTGGTCACTCAGTCGTCTCAAAATCATTCAAGTTTATAACGGTAGGGGATTTGTATTTTGTCCTTATGTCCTAAAACAATATACATGCAGCTTCACGTTTTCGTGCTCTCCCTTTGCTTGTCCAAATTAACCATCAGTCAGCTTAACTAAAACTAACTTAAAACACTATCTTAGGCTTATATCACGCTTATATTAACCGTGGTGGACGTGGGCTTTGTCGTTTTTTTTGGCTGTGATTCCAAATTTTCGACTGAAACGTTGTCTGTTTAATACTTCTTTCTGGAATCCGATTCTACTGAATTGTTTTTATCTCAGACTCTATTATAAATGTAATTTTTGAGCTGTCAACTTTTAATTCTGCCTTTGCAAAATGTACATGCATAGAGAAGCCATTTGAAGGCTTGCTAGAAATAATCCCTTTTGAAACCTCCTAAAAACAATATATTTTTTACAACCAGAATTTAATAATGAAATATAAGTTTTGCTTTGGTATGTTCAACTTTCATTAAATGATTTAAATCAGTTTTGTCATCGTATTGACCTATCCATAAATTGTATAATTTTATATCCCAAGGATTTAATATCATTTGTTTTTATATTTGTTTGTTTTTATATTGGCTGTATAATCAGGGGTGCTTTTTTAATCAGGGGGTGGGTGGGTGGGGTTTTGTTTCAAAAAAGCGTGTAAAAAACGGGCGAGGGGTTGTTGCATTCATGTATTTCTAGTTATAACTTAACCAGTTATAACGTACAAGATAATCACAATGCAAGCCAACTCATCCTGTAAATCTATATTTTATCTATGAATCCAGGTTACGCATTACACTTCAAAGGAAACAATATTGTTGATTACGTCATAAGCCAAGGAGCACCAGCTATGACCGAAATATCAGTTTGTTTCTGGACGAAAACAAAGCAACAGCAATCATATGGTCATTTGGTATCTTATGCAGTGCCGGGCATAGCTAATAATTTTCTGATAAGAAGTAAACAATATTTTGATATCACAGTGATGGTGGGAGATACACTTCCAGTTGGGCAAGAACGACCATTTGTTTCTGGGTGAGATAAAATTTAAAATAGAAATTCAAAGTATACCATCCTCTTCCAATACAAACACCACAATACTATTTCAATACAAACGCTACAATATTTCTACTTTAACACAAACAGCAAAATATTTGCTCTTTAAATACTAATAGTAGAATATTTTTTCAATACAAGAAAGACAATACGCTTACAATACAACTACAATACAACTACGACTACGACACGACTACGACTACGGCTACAATTACAACTACATCTACGACTACGACTACGACAGCGACAACGACAACGACAACGACTACAACTACAACTACAACTGCAACTACAGCTACAGCTGCAGCTACAACTGCAACTACAACTACAACTACAGCTACAACTACAACTACAACTACAACTACAACTACAACTACAACTACAACTACAACTACAACTACAACTACAACTACAACTACAACTACAACTACAACTACAACTACAACTACAACTACAACTACAACTACAACTACAACTACAACTACAACTACAACTACAACTACAACTACAACTACAACTACAACTACAACTACAACTACAACTACAACTACAACTACAACTACAACTACAACTACAACTACAACTACAACTACAACTACAACTACAACTACAACTACAACTACAACTACAACTACAACTACAACTACAACTACAACTACAACTACAACTACAACTACAACTACAACTACAACTACAACTACAACTACAACTACAACTACAACTACAACTACAACTACAACTACAACTACAACTACAACTACAACTACAACTACAACTACAACTACAACTACAACTACAACTACAACTACAACTACAACTACAACTACAACTACAACTAGAACTACAACTAGAACTACAACTACAACTACAACTACAACTACAACTACAACTACAACTACAACTACAACTACAACTACAACTACAACTACAACTACAACTACAACTACAACTACAACTACAACTACAACTACAACTACAACTACAACTACAACTACAACTACAACTACAACTACAACTACAACTACAACTACAACTACAACTACAACTACAACTACAACTACAACTACAACTACAACTACAACTACAACTACAACTACAACTACAACTACAACTACAACTACAACTACAACTACAACTACAACTACAACTACAACTACAACTACAACTACAACTACAACTACAACTACAACTACAACTACAACTACAACTACAACTACAACTACAACTACAACTACAACTACAACTACAACTACAACTACAACTACAACTACAACTACAACTACAACTACAACTACAACTACAACTACAACTACAACTACAACTACAACTACAACTACAACTACAACTACAACTACAACTACAACTACAACTACAACTACAACTACAACTACAACTACAACTACAACTACAACTACAACTACAACTACAACTACAACTACAACTACAACTACAACTACAACTACAACTACAACTACAACTACAACTACAACTACAACTACAACTACAACTACAACTACAACTACAACTACAACTACAACTACAACTACAACTACAACTACAACTACAACTACAACTACAACTACAACTACAACTACAACTACAACTACAACTACAACTACAACTACAACTACAACTACAACTACAACTACAACTACAACTACAACTACAACTACAACTACAACTACAACTACAACTACAACTACAACTACAACTACAACTACAACTACAACTACAACTACAACTACAACTACAACTACAACTACAACTACAACTACAACTACAACTACAACTACACAACTATTAAGCTTACCTATTAAAATAGTTATATTCTTAAACATTGATATATTGCTTGTTGTCCTTGTCAATATAAGCCTATATAGTTTACACAAGGAAATTTCTTTGACATGTTTCAAATTGACAAGTTTAATTTGCCTGTCATATGCAAAGAAAAGCCGACCACTTTTGCTTTGCTTTTACGGGTCTCCTTTTAATTTTTAAATTCGTCGTTTGTGTCACTTTTAAAACGGAACAAACAGAAGACGTATACTATGTCTTACTTAGAGGAATTTCATCTTTGATTTATTTAAACGCCGTACTAACGAGTAACTTTAAATTACTGCGTCGAAGTTGAACGAGTGCGTCTGACTGTTCTTGTTTAAAACGGAGCCAATGCGTCGCGTGCACCAACCTATAGCTCCCAAAACACACTTTGTGTGTTAAACAACACACCTATTTTTAAGATGTACCTTCACGATATATTTCAACAATGAATAGTTCTGAAATTATTATCCATCTTGTTGCATATATACTTACATGACTTTCTTTCTGTTGATAAAATTCTCACTGTCAGCAACCGCTGCATGTCAGCGGTCCGGAAAGGCAGATTCCAGACCGCTCTGGAACCAATCGAATTGCTAGATTTCAAGTTCCGGACCGCTCACGAAAATAGTCAAATAATAGACTTTTTCAATATAACATATATATACTCTTTCAATACAAACAGTACAATACTCTTTCCATACAAACAATACAATACTTTTTCAATACAAACAAACATTATATTAATATAATACAATTTTTATTGTTTCTTTGTATCCAATTTACAATACCAGATTCAAAATTCATTTATTTTGAATTTTCTTCATGAATTAGTAATGATATTATAATTATAATTAGTAATCATATATATATATATATATATATATATATATATATATATATATATATATATATATATATATATATATAATAGTTAAAGTAGTCGTTTACAATAGACCACAGAGTGCTCGATACTTTTGAAGGTAGAGGAAGATAGATTTTATTTAAAAAAATGAACGTTGCTACTCCGAGTTTCACGCGTTAAGCGATCATCAGGCAACGGAAAAGTTTCACTTTAGTTTCTGTTTATATTGCGTGGCACGCGTGAGATCGCGGCACACGTGACATCACCGCACGCGCGAAGTTCGAGAGAATGTTCCCGGATGTGTATCTCTGTTCCTAGAGCGGCGGGCGTTCCTAGCATAAAATTTATTTTCATGCCGGCATTTTGAAATTAGCTCCGATCGTTTGTTGAGCAAGTTCGCCTTGTTAGCTTTCAGAATAAGCAGTTTTTCTTCTAGGCACAGGTTACAGCGGCTTGCTCCACTTGTGTAAGGGGCGGCGCGTTTTAAAATAGACCAATTTACATTGAACGGTTTCCCTTTTGATTTTAAGTCCCAAACGTACTTCGATAGTTCAGTTAAGTTCTTGTATTTCTCGTCATGAAAAGATTTCTGGTGGTTGTTGAAGCGTTGCTTGAAGTTGTTGGCTGTCATTCCTATATATTGTTTTTTTGTGTCTGTTTCGTCGGTTGTCACATCAGCTTTGTAGATGATTTCTGTAACCATGCAGTTTCCTTTCAAGGGGCAATCGGTTTTATTTCTGCAGTTGCAGTTTTGCTTCTTGCTGCTGCTGCTGTTGTTGTTGTTGTTGTTGTTGTTGTTGTTGTTGTTGTTGTTGTTGTTGTTGTTGTTGTTGTTGTTGTTGTTGTTGTTGTTGTTGTTGTTGTTGTTGTTGGTGTTGTTGTTGTTGTTGCTGTTGTTGGTTGATGCCGGCAAGAAAATAAATTTTATGCTAGGAACGCCCGCCGCTCTAGGAACAGAGACACACATCCGGGAACATTCTCTCGAACTTCGCGCGTGCGGTGATGTCACGTGTGCCGCGATCTCACGCGTGCCACGCAGTATAAACAGAAACTAAAGTGAAACTTTTCAGTTGCCTGATGATCGCTTAACGCGTGAAACTCGGAGTAGCAACGTTCATTTTTTTAAATAATATATATATATATATATATACATACGCTCACTACCCTTGTGGAAGTTTGAGCACTCTGGGCCCATGCGCACTTCACGCTATCTGAATGTACTTCACCGATGCTGTCCCACATGCGGTTGTCACCGACGATCGCATGTGTATAAGTAATTGATGAAATTCATTCAGATTGTTCCAAGCTACATTGATGAGCTGTACTACAGCGAAACACGTGTCTGTACATTGAAGTATATATATATATATATATATATATATATATATATATATATATATATATATATACAACACTCGCGTCCTTGTTGTATTGAATATACAACCACTCGCCGAACTTGTGAAATGAATGAATAGTAAAAATCCCTTTGGGATATTGAGATGCTAATTAGTTACAAGCACTAGTGGTTGTATCAGAAAAGTATACATCCACTAGTGGTTGTAACTGATTAGCATCACTGGTTTTAGTTTGTATGGGGTTTACAGGGGAAAACATGTGACGTAATTTCTGAAATTGGATTGGCTGCAAAACTCATGAATTAGTAATGAATTTCACAAATATATATATATATATATATATATATATATATTTGTGAAATTCATTACTAATTCATGAGTTTTGCAGCCAATCCAATTTCAGAAATTACGTCACATGTTACCCCTGTAAACCCCATACAAACTAAAACCAGTGATGCTAATTAGTTACAACCACTAGTGGATGTATACTTTTCTGATACAACCACTAGTGCTTGTAACTAATTAGCATCTCAATATCCAAAAGGGATTTTTACTATTCATTCATTTCACAAGTTGTTTACAACACTCGCGTCCTTGTTGTATTGAATATACAACCACTCGCCTTCGGCTCGTGATTGTATATTCAATACAACACGGCCGCTCGTGTTGTAAACATTACTTGTGAAATTCATTACTAATTCATGAGTTTTGCAGCCAATCCAATTTCAGAAATTACGTCACATGTTACCCCTGTAAACCCCATACAAACTAAAACCAATGATGCTAATTAGTTACAACCACCAGTGGATGTATACTCTTCTGATACAACTACTAGTGCTTGTAACTAATTAGCATCTCAATATCCCAAAGGGATTTTTCGGCTCGTGATTGTATATTCCATACAACACGGCCGCTCGTGTTGTAAACATTACATATATATATATATATATATATATATATATATATATATATATATATATATATATGTATGTATGATGTATGTATGTAATATATCAACAACGAGTTTGAGTGTTTCATCAGGGGATCCAAACACGAGAAAACATGATGAAAACACGAGGACTTTGCTAAGACTTATTTATGTTAAAGAAAAGTTGCTTATGGTTGATGCTCAAACAATTAGACAACTCGCCCTCGTTTTCTACGAGCAGATAGTCAACTCGGCTTCGCCTCGTTGATTATCAGCTCATAGAAAGCTCGGTGTGGTTGTCTAATTTATATATATATATATATATATATATACATACATACATACATATATATATATATATATATATATATATATATATATATATATATATACATACATACATATATTAATATATATATATATATATATATATATATATATATATATATATATATAATCCGCTATGTCATCAGCGCGGTTGTGTGTGTGTGTTTGTGTGTGTGTACGAATGTTTTCGTCAATCACGTGATCAACGCAGACCAATAGCAATTGTCCGAATCAGCATACTTCAGAAGTCTTATTTATATGTCAGAAGGGTTTACGAACGTGATCACGAACAACGAATGGGAGATAAATGTTGAGTTTTGTTTCAGGTAATGAACATTTGCACGCAATCACAAGACGCAAAGAAATATGATGACAAGTCGACAGCTCACAGTGGGCTACTGGTCTGGCCGTATAAATTTGAACGTTTTTGAGAATTTTTGCGGATAGTCTGGTTTCGAAACAATATGTATTTCAGCATTTTAATACATTTTTATGCATGCATGTATGTATGTATGTGTATGTATGTATGTACTGTTGTTTTATACTATAAATACCAGCGCGCGGTGACTGCACATTTACATGCCATACTTTCTCGTGTTCAATACAGCATCACCTAATAAAACCATACAAGGTGTTACTATAATAATTCCGGAACGCATTTCGACTTTGTCGCCTAAACGACAAGCTTTCCAAGGACGAAGAAACAGTGTGAGCGCTTGTTTGGCTTCGGATTAAAGATCTTTCTGAAATCTGAATGCCCTTTTAACTATTAAATGTTTCAAGTGTTTACGTGTTTATAAGCGCTCGACCAAGATGTTCTAGCTATAGGTTTACACGCAGAAATCCACCGTGCTTGGCATTATTTATGTTACATGTAGACGTATGCAATACCCATTCAAAAAACGCGTTGAACATCGATTTATTGAGACGCATGAATGCATATGTTACCAGAGTCTAAAACATAGACATATAAAACATAAATATATATATATATATATATATATATGTGTGTGTGTGTGTGTGTGTGTGTGTGTGTATGTGTGTGTGTGTGTGTGTGTGTGTGTGTGTGTGTGTGTGTGTTAGATTACTAGGTACGTTCTGTTTCGGCAGTATATCTAACCTTACTATATATATCTCAAACTCATTAATAAATCATGAGATAATCAGCCAATTACAATAGTCCATTCAATCACCTGATTCACGTTGGATACGCCAGGAAAACACGCTAAAATCGTATACCATGCACTCCAGATATTAGATGAAAACCGGTTTTCATCTCATTTTTGACATCTTAATTAGTAAGTCGAGTAAATGCAAAATAGTCAAACGATTTATGCCACACAAAATTTTATTTTCACACGCACGAACTCAACTTTTTTTAACAAAGAACGTAACATGACAGTTGTTGAATATGGGCTTCTCTAATAAACTTGCCTCGTGTTTAACATCATCTATTTCACACGAATAACTTTCATTAATCTCATCGGTATCGCTCACCTTTTCCGAACTTACAGGACCTAAGATAGTTGAAACACATTTGCTCTGCTTAACACTACTTCTCTGATATTTAAGTAAAGCGTTTGACTTATATGACCTGTTCTCTCCCTAATAAGTTTCTCCTCCACGCCTTGTTGAAATAAAGCAGTAGCGCACGTTACTCTTAGACTATGCGAAGTTTTCTCTTTCAAGCCAGCAGCTTTACACAAATTAGGCAAAATCTTCGAAAGCGTATTCACTCCTATATACTGCACTTTTGTGGAAACCCAATTCTTTTCTGTGCAGTCGGTAGTAAAATGCATTACTATTCTTATTGCTAACTTTTGCTAACCCAATATACAGCTTGTAAATATCAACTAAACAACGCATTTCATGTCTCTCGTCCTCTTGGTGACAAATATGGCGGACGACTCTTGGCTCATATTTTAAATCATCCAAGCCTCCGTGAAAGGTTTTCGAAACATTCTCCTCAAATTTGATGAAATTTTCTCCGATTTCAAAATTACTGAAACCAAACAGTTTCCCGTTATAAAAATACGCAGTATTCAATAAAGATTGTGACGAAGAAGCGCCGAGCAGTTCCTTCCCCCAAAACAATTGCTATTCTTCTTCGGTTATAGCTTCTCTCTCAATGTTCTTCGAGGCCAGAGCAACGCCTTCTCGTGTACACATTTTCATTTCGCTATCGAGTAACTGTCTAAACCTATGAAAACTACAAACAAAATTTAAGATATAGGACCTTCGTTTTAGATATTTATACAATAGCACCTACATTTTAGAATACAAGTATGCCTTGTCTAACGGATTGAACATAACATTTCTATCAGAAAGAAATCGTTTGATGCCTGTTATCAAACTGTATAGTGTACGAGCTGGATGTTTCCCGCCTTCTTTATTAACAACCTCTTGAACAAATTTTCCCAACCAATACGCCAAGCTTTCGGCTTCCAAACACTCCAGCGGCGTACTAACGTCTTGTAAGCCGACTCACTCTTCGCTGCCCACTTTGTTTTGTAACGAGAGGACGAAGGAATAGCATTTTCGATTGCTTTATCTTCTTTCTTTTCGGTTCTTGGCGAACGAAACGCCCTATCTCCTTCGCTCATCTTCACAAACAGAGAATTGTTCATTTTCCGAATAAATTTTACACACCCTAGAATAGAATCCCATGAGAGTGTATTTCTAATTGCACTTGAATCAAACAACCAATCAAAATTGTCTTGTCAAAAATTAAACTCGTTTATCGTGTTTCATCAGGGGAATCCAAACACTCGAAAACAATAAAAACACTCGGCCTTCGGCCTCGTGTTTTTATCACCTTTTCTCGTGTTTGGATCCCCTGATGAAACACTCAAACTCGTTGTTGATATATTTATTACACACACACACACACACACATGTATATATATATATATATATATATATATATATATATATATATATATATATATATATATATTTCGAGTCGAGTTGGCTATTAGTCATATACGACGAGAGGGAATGGTATAATTGTTTTATTATATAGCGAAAACATTTATAAAAATAAAGAGAAATTGTTAATTCATAATGGAAATGAATCGCTTCAAAAAAGTCGAACTTCCGCTACTCATATTTTCGCCATGCGCAATTACTTTCACGTTACGTAGCAAGGTTTTTTGACTTGGAGTTCAAAACAGTCTTGAAAAAGAGCAATACTCTTTCAACACAAACAGTACGATACTGTTTTAAGACAAACAGTGCAACACTCTTTCAACGCAACACAGTACAATACTCTTTGAATACAAACAGCACAATACTCTTTCAATACAAACAGTAAAATACTTTTTCAACACAAAAAGTAGAATACTTTTTGAATACAAACAGTGTAATACTCTTTCAACACAAACAGTACAATACTATTTGAATACAAACGGCACAATACACGACTTTCGAATCTCAACTGCGCATCAGCATGACGCGTTCTGAGTCGGGATAAAACTCATTTCAGTTCATAACATCTGAGTTTGGAAATTTTAATGCAATGCAAATGAATACTATCAGTCTTTGCCTGATGTTATGAATTGAAATGTGTTTTATCCCGATTCAGAGCTGAGATTCGAAAGTCGTGTATACTCTTTCAGTGCAAACAGTACAATATTCTTTGAATACCAACAGTACAATACTCTTTCAACACAAACAGCGCAATACTCTTTCAGTGCAAACAGTACAATATTCTTTGAATACAAACAGTACAATACTCTTTCAACACAAACAGCACAATACTCTTTCAACACAAACAGTACAATACCCTTTCAACACAAACAGCACAACACTCTTTCAACACAAACAGTACGATCCTCTTTCAACACAAACAGTACCTCTTAGAGTTCAAAAAAGCGTTGGAAACATTATATATAACGACTTAAACAGGTCAGGAAAGTGAAAAGGTTAGTAGTCAGTGGTTCTCTACTTGACATGTAAAGTTTAACATTTAAAAAGTTATCAAAAAGCCGAAAACGTTCCGAAAAACTATACTTTGTTGATTTACGGTCTTTAGAAAGCATACAAGTAACACAATTTCCATTCATATAGCTCAGTTTATTTCTTTAGGAAATATATTTTACTGGTTACTACGTTAATAAGTACATGTACACGTATGTTTACGACTTTCGTTATTTTGTTTTTTAAACAAAACATTTTGTGTTTAGTAAACAAAACATTCGGTAATTTAATAAATGTGATATTAAGGTTTTGTAAAGCCCGTCTCAGTAGTTTTTTTCTGTTAAATTGGTAATTTTTCTATTCTGAGTTATGTGTTATTTGTTGACTGTTAGTTTTTACTCAGTTCAGTATTTTCGCTGCTGCAAGTTTAGAATTAACAACCAGTTTTATCTGTAAGTAGACTGACTGAAAAACTCATGCCACCATCTTGTTTTTATTACTAATGATATATGAGCTGATAGCTTGCTAGTAACAGAACCAATGAGATTGTAGAACAGCTCATTTTTTTAAAAAACTATTAAAATAGAATAAAGAGATACATCTTTTATCTTGGGGTATTTTTTTCTGTAGCTCTCATAACATTGCAATCAGCGATGGCATTTGGCATCACGTTTGTGTTACATGGCAATCTCAAGGTGGAAAGTATTCCATTTACAAAGATGGAAAACTTGGTGAACAAGGAGCTTTGGTCCCCACTTCTAGTAAAACTCTTCAGGGTGGAGGAACCTGGGTCCTGGGACAAGACCAAGATAGCGTTGGAGGCAGATTTGACCCTGGACAATCATTTCAGGGAGATTTGACTGAGGTAAACATCTGGAGAGAAGTTCTTTCGCCAGCAGAGATTTCCAAGATGTCAAAAACTTGCCGACCAACTCGACAAGGAAACGTTAAATCCTGGAGTGATTTCAGATCTGGAATAAGAGGTGGTGTTAAAATTTCAACGCCAACCTGCTGGCTATAATTCTCCGGATGATTGACTTTTACAACTCCTCTCCTTGCTGTTAATGCTTGTTGTTAAAACTTCATTGTCTTTTTGATAAACTCCGTAATTCTCTTGATTTATGATGTTTGTTGTAGAAACTAAGACCGTCATTAATGTGATTGTACTGTATTAGTACTGCTTTGATTGATTGTACTCTATTAGTAAGCGGATTGTAGTGTATGAACGGATTGTATTCAGTGAAACTTGCTATATGTTCATCTTATAGTTTGTAAATCATTCGTTGCTTTATGTATAGGCTAATGTAGACTCTATCAATAGAAAATAAATCAAGAAGAGAAGCCAACATGTCTGAGCTTGGAGTATTGTACGCCAGTTACACTCCTCTACCGAATACAATGCAGAAAAATAGGTCGGTGTTAGATCCATTCCTGTTCCCAGAAGAACACGAAACGAAGACGAAAAATATCTTCGCTTCTTGCTCTTAAAATTCATAGCAAATCAAAGAAAAATAGTTAAAATGTATAACAAAAGCATTCATATACCTGAGATGATTCAATCATATAGTACTGCAGACGCGTAATTTGCCGTCGAAAACGTATCTGAAACCGGTAACGTTTAACTTCAAACGTCGGACAGCGAAGCGGTAAAAGAAACAAACGTCAATCTAAATGTCTCTATCGCCGGGTTTACCAGTCGGTGGTTGCAAAAAACATTAAAGATTTACCAATTTTCCAGTTTCAGAGCTTGGTTATTATTTCTACAAAGTCGTGTAGGAATTTCTTCGCATTTACGACTTCTTTTGTAATAAAGGTATATAGTTCTTTCTAATTCTTTGCAATTTCGATGAACCAACCTGCCGTGTGTGGTCTATCGCCTATCGGATTCATATTCAGTACTGTCTGTCCTATATGTCATCTAATTTTATTATAAAGGTGCAACGGGTTGATTGCATGCGTTAACAAACGTTGGAAAGAAATATGATAAATTATGTAGAATTTTAATTTTGCTTTGTTGTGAGTTTTATTTTATGTGTGGCGTGTGCTGTTAGCACACTGCCTCTCATTGCTGCGGTCTAAAGTTAAGCCTGGTTAGACGGGGTTGGTACTTGGATGGGTGACCGCCTGGGAATAATCCCGTTGTTGAGATTGGGTCTAATGTGAGTAGAGTTGTAGTTAGTCTCTTCTGTGCTTCAAGTTGTTGTTTTTTTCGGGGGATTCTCCGGTTTTCCTCGCTCGGTAAAATCAATACTAGATCTTATCTATGATTCGTGGCCAGACATGTGTCGTATGGCGGCTGCTTGGAGCGCCTCTGATATGCCTTCGACTTGGCCACGTTGATCTGCGACCTTTGCAATTCAGGTAAAGATGATTAGCCCCAGTCGTTATAGGTTTCCGTTAATTAGGCCAATCATTTCAACAAGCAATCAGATTGCGATATATATATATATACCCGCACAGCTCTTTTCATAAAAGGGCTCTGGGGACGAGATTGGACCGCGATGTTGGGTGAGTAAGCAGTCTACCAACAAAATAGAACACAAGAATAGCAAGAGCTCCAGGAAATTTTTGTGTTTGAATCCCTACAAATCAGATGTTCACGAGTTAATCCTAACCATAAATAAACTTACCCAAAAACAATAGACCTACAAAAATTCTAGCTAGTAACCGGTTTCATTAAACCTAAAATTCCGAACTATGTTATTGCTTACCTGGTCTTCTCGAAATATTCGTAGAATTCTATAATTCTTAACGATCATGATTCCATTAATCTTGCAGTATATATCGTTTTCCTCTTAGCTTTGATCAATATAGAAGCATCTTTACAAAATCTAGCAATTACAGAGAGAAAAGATTAGTTTTAGTTTAGTCAGTTTAGTTCAGTTCGGCTGAGGTTCGGTTCGGTTCAGTTCAGTTCAGTTGAGTTCAGATTCAGCTTAATTACTCGGGCTGCTGTGGTAGCCGAGTTAGCCGAGTCTAGGTTTCTGCTCCGCTCTGTCTTATTTTTTGTCTACGTCGAGGATTGGCAATTATTGCATCATCCGGCCCCAATAGGCTTTGCGAAACTGAGATCATGAGGCGTACTTGTGATTTCTCTGGACGCCTTTCCTCGAGTTGTTGTTCGAAGTGTTCTTTCTTGGAGCTGTTGTTCACTGACATATACTTAATTACTGATCAGTAATTAATTTTCATCTTGCGCTTATATGAAAACCGAGGCAGTCCGCCTAGCCGAAATCTCGCTTTGTGCAACCGGGATCTCCATTTTAGAGTAGACCGGGCTAGCTCACCGACACGGACTGGAACCTCAGAGGTCCACATACGCGACAATGTTTGTCTTTACAAGTTCTTGCACGCTGTTGGTAGATTTCGAAACTGAATGGCCGACTTTATAGTTTAATAGCGATCAGATGTGGCTGACAACTGTCTTGATCGTAAATATGTCACCACTGTGAAGTATGCACCACATTAAGCCTTCGATCTGATCTTCCTCGGCGTATGACATATTTTGAATTTGCACTAAAGAGGAATAGCTTTTTAGCATGGTACCTTGTTGTAACTTTGCTAATTTATTTTAAATTTATTTAACTCTAAGCGGACAATGCTAGACTTCCCTAAAACATATGTATTTTATGTAATAGACATATATTTTCCTGTAATAAATGGTTGTCCATACGAAGTGCGGGATAGCAATAGTTTTTTTCTTTTTTCCGAAATTGCGCATCAACTGATTTTTAGACGCCAAGGTGTGTGATAAAACAGGTCTTGGTGTGTGAAATTACACAGCATTTTAAGAAAGACGGCTTAAGGTGTGTTGTTTTGGCGACAAGCACACTGTACACCTTTTCCTATGTAAATCTACACACTTTATAAATTACACAACTTGTCGAATTACACACCTATTGTTGTGTGAAAAAACACGGCTTAAAGTGTAGGCAGACTAATGCATAGTTAATTATTTTGCATAGTAAAACTTGAGTAAAATCTACCCATCTTCTTTAAATTTGTAACATTGCAGAAAGCTTACGAAAACATATTCAATTGTAAGAAAAAATAAAGAGCTAAATAAAATGGGCAGGAAGTGCTGTCTACAAAACAACTCTTTACCTAGTACCTTGCCGATAGTGGGTTGCCCAGTGTAGATGACCCCCCCCCCCCCCCATATAGCATTCAAAGGGATGCCGCCTCATTAAATATTCGGTGTGATGCACGGTATGATGCACACGGTATGATGCACGGTGTGACGCCCGGTGTGTCTGAATTGGCAGAGATAACTGCTCTGGTCAAACCTGAATATTATTTGAATAATATGGAGACTTTGAATATTATATTAGTCAGAACCTAAATGACCAAACAGTCTTATACACGTTTGGTGGCAATAAGTGTTAACAATTTTAGAGAGTTATCGTTTACTTTGGCCTAGTTTGTAGAGGAACGAAACAGAAATGGATAGAGGCACTTTATATTTTTTATCTTAAATTTGGTTTGGAGGAATATAGCGGGTTTTTGGTTAAGTAATCCGAGTGTTATTTTCGAAGAGATGAATGTTGACAGTTTTGGTCGAATTATTGCCTATCTAACCTTAGTCTATAACCTACTAGTGATTCCTTGGATGAAGAAACAGTTCGAGAAGTCGTAAGAAGACACAAATCAATTCGAAAAGCGAAGAGCAAAGACTTGTCCATATATAACTGAGATACATCATGGTTACTAGGCTTTCTGTTAATAAGAACGATATAAACAAGATTCTCGCAGGTGCAGAACACAAAAGGGAAAGCTCGTTAAAGTTACTAATGACCTAAATCTAACCGAATTTGCATACACTGTAGAATATGTAATTATTTATGGGGTTGTCAAAGGATAACAAGGGGTATGAACAGCGGACAAGTCTAGGCGAAAAGTTGATTAGCATGTATTTTGCAAAAGACAGAATTCACAACAATCAGTTTAAAGTATTTATTTAGGCTTTGGTTTAAACTTACACATATCAAAACAAATTACGGTTACATATAAAAAGTTTTAGTAAGGTCTGCTTCTTAGATTATATATTTAGATGTTTTTATTTTAAAAGTAGCACGATAGTCTTTCTTGTCCTCTGATGATAATTGGGACACATCTTCTTTTGTCATAGGTAAATATTTTGATCTAGTCATCATTAGATGGTGTTCATACTCTCCTCTTTCACCCGGGGACATCTTTGCCAAGTCGCTTTCTTTCCACTCCGAAGAGCTTTCCCAGTTATGAAAGAAATTATGTTTAAGTGTTGGTTGTTCAACTTCTGGAGGCGGTGTTATAAAATAAGAGAAACAGGAGGATGAAAGGGCTCGGAGCCTGAATCCGGGGGCTCGGAGCTCGAAGCCGGGGCTCGGAGCTAGGAACCAAGAGATTGGACCCCGGGACTCGGAGCCGGGAGCCGATGGCTCGGAGCCAGGAGCCGAGGGCTCGGAGCCAGGAGCTGGGGGCTCGGAGCCAGGAGCCGAGGGCTCGGAGCCAGGAGCCAAGGGCTCGGAGCCAGGAGCCCGGGGCTCGGAGCCAGGAGCCGGGGGCTCGGAGCCAGGAGCTGGGGGCTCGGAGCCAGGAGCCGAGGGCTCGGAGCCAGGAGCCAAGGGCTCGGAGCCAGGAGCCCGGGGCTCGGAGCCAGGAGCCGGGGGCTCGGAGCCAGGAGGTGGGGGCTCGGAGCCAGGAGCTGAGGGCTCGGAGCCAGGAGCCGAGGGCTCGGAGCCAGGAGCCAAGGGCTCGGAGCCAGGAGCCGGGGGCTCGGAGCCAGGAGCTGGGGGCTCGGAGCCAGGAGACGGGGGCTCGGAGCCATGAGCCGGGGCCTCGGAGCTGGGAGCCAAGGGCTCGGAGCTCGCAGCCGGGAGTTCGGAGTCTTATCTTCCTTATTTTCCTCTTATCTTCCTCTTATCTTCCCATTATCTTCCTTATTTTCCTCTTATCTTCCCATTATCTTCCTTTATCTTCCCATTATCTTCCTTATCTTCCTCTTATCTTCCCCTTATCTTCCCCTTATCTTCCTTTATCTTCCTCTTATCTTCCCCTTATCTTCCCCTTATCTTCCCCTTATCTTCCCCTCATCTTCCCCTTATCTTCCTTATTTTCCTCTTATCTTCCCCTTATCTTCCCATTATCTTCCCATTATCTTCCTTATCTTCCTCTTATCTTCATCTTATCTTCCTTATCTTCCCCTTATCTTCCCATTATCTTCCTTATCTTCCTCTTATCTTCCCCTTATCTTCCCCTTATCTTACCATAATCTTCCTTTATCTTCCCCTTATCTTCCCCTTATCTTCCCCCTATCTTCCCGTTATCTTCCTTATTTTCCTCTTATCTTCCCCTTACCTTCCCATTATCTTCCTTATCTTCCTTATCTTCCCCTTATCTTCCTTATCTACCTCTTATCTTCCCCTTATCTTCCCCTTATCTTCCCTTTACCTTTCTTATCTTCCCTTTATCTCCTTCTTATCTTCCTTATCTTCCCCTTATCTTCCCATAAGATTGATTCTTATAAGATTGAATAATTGTATCCTAAGATTGAATCAATCTTTTGAGAAGATAAGGGGAAGATAAGGAAGATAAGAAGGAGATAAAGGGAAGATAAGAAAGGTAAAGGGAAGATAAGGGGAAGATAAGGGGAAGATAAGAGGTAGATAAGGAAGATAAGGGGAAGATAAGGAAGATAAGGAAGATAATGGGAAGGTAAGGGGAAGATAAGAGGAAAATAAGGAAGATAACGGGAAGATAGGGGGAAGATAAGGGGAAGATAAGGGAAAGATAAAGGAAGATTATGGTAAGATAAGGGGAACATAAGGGGAAGATAAGAGGAAGATGAGGAAGATAATGGGAAGATAAGGAAGATAAGATGAAGATAAGAGGAAGATAATTGGAAGATAAGGGGAAGATAAGGAAGATAAGATGAAGATAAGAGGAAGATAAGGAAGATAATGGGAAGATAATGGGAAGATAAGGGGAAGATAAGAGGAAAATAAGGAAGATAAGGGGAAGATGAGGGGAAGATAAGGGGAAGATAAGGGGAAGATAAGGGGAAGATAAGAGGAAGATAAAGGAAGATAAGGGGAAGATAAGGGGAAGATAAGAGGAAGATAAGGAAGATAATGGGAAGATAAAGGAAGATAATGGGAAGATAAGATGAAAATAAGGAAGATAATGGGAAGATAAGAGGAAGATAAGAGGAAAATAAGGAAGATAAGACTCCGAACTCCCGGCTGCGAGCTCCGAGCCCTTGGCTCCCAGCTCCGAGGCCCCGGCTCATGGCTCCGAGCCATGGGCTCCTGGCTCTGAGCCCCCCGGCTCCTGGCTCCGAGCCCCTGGCTCCTGGCTCCGAGCTACCGGCGCCTGGCTCCGAGCTCCTGGCTCCGAGCCCTCGGCTCACAGCTCCGAGCCCCCGGCTCCTGGCTCCGAGCCCCCGGCTCCTAGCTCCGAGCCCCCGGCTCCTGGCTCCGAGCCCCCGTCTCCTGGCTCCGAGCCCCCAGCTCCTAGCTCCGAGCCCCCGGCTCCTGGCTCCGAGCCCCCGGCTCCTGGCTCCGAGCCCTTGGCTCCTGGCTCCGAGCCCCCGGCTCCTGGCTCCGAGCCCCCGTCTCCTGGCTCCGAGCCCCCAGCTCCTGGCTCCGAGCCCCCGGCTCCTGGCTCCGAGCCCCCGGCTCCTGGCTCCGAGCCCTTGGCTCCTGGCTCCGAGCCCTCGGCTCCTGGCTCCGAGCCCTCATCTCCTGGCTCCGAGCCCCCAGCTCCTGGCTCCGAGCCCCCGGCTCCTGGCTCCGAGCCGCCGACTCCTGCCTCCGAGCCCTCGGCTCCTGTCTCCGAGCCCTCAGCTCCTGGCTCCGAGCCCCCAGCTCCTGGCTCCGAGCCCTCGGCTCCTGGCTCCGAGCCATCGGCTCCCGGCTCCGAGTCCCGGGGTCCAATCTCTTGGTTCCTAGCTCCGAGCCCCGGCTTCGAGCTCCGAGCCCCCGGATTCAGGCTCCGAGCCCTTTCATCCTCCTGTTTCTCTTATTTTATAACACCGCCTCCAGAAGTTGAACAACCAACACTTAAACATAATTTCTTTCATAACTGGGAAAGCTCTTCGGAGTCGGGTGAAAGAGGAGAGTATGAACACCATCTAATGATGACTAGATCAAAATATTTACCTATGACAAAAGAAGATGTGTCCCAATTATCATCAGAGGACAAGAAAGACTATCGTGCTACTTTTAAAATAAAAACATCTAAATATATAATCTAAGAAGCAGACCTTACTAAAACTTTTTATATGTAACCGTAATTTGTTTTGATATGTGTAAGTTTAAACCAAAGCCTAAATAAATACTTTAAACTGATTGTTGTGAATTCTGTCTTTTGCAAAATACATGCTAATCAACTTTTCGCCTAGACTTGTCCGCTGCTCATACCCCTTGTTATCCTTTGACAACCCCATAAATAATTACATGTTCTACAGTGTATGCAAATTCGGTTAGATTTAGGTCATTAGTAACTTTAACGAGCTTTCCTTTTTGTGTTCTGCACCTGCGAGAATCTTGTTTATATCGTTCTTATTAACAGAAAGCCTAGTAACCATGATGTATCTCAGTTATATATGGCAAGTCTTTGCTCTTCGCTTTTCGAATTGATTTGTGTCTTCTTACGACTTCTCGAACTGTTTCTTCATCCAAGGAATCACTAGTAGGTTATAGACTAAGGTTAGATAGGCAATAATTCGACCAAAACTGTCAACATTCATCTCTTCGAAAATAACACTCGGATTACTTAACCAAAAACCCGCTATATTCCTCCAAACCAAGTTTAAGATAAAAAATATAAAGTGCCTCTATCCATTTCTGTTTCGTTCCTCTACAAACTAGGCCAAAGTAAACGATAACTCTCTAAAATTGTTAACACTTATTGCCACCAAACGTGTATAAGACTGTTTGGTCATTTAGGTTCTGACTAATATAATATTCAAAGTTTCCATATTATTCAAATAATATTCAGGTTTGACCAGAGCAGTTATCTCTGCCAATTCAGACACACCGGGCGTCACACCGTGCATCATACCGTGTGCATCATACCGTGCATCACACCGAATATTTAATGAGGCGGCATCCCTTTGAATGCTATATGGGGGGGGGGGGGGGTCATCTACTGCCCAGCCTTCTAGTACTTCACCTGCATGACCTGGGTAAAGAGTTCATGCTATCTGCGAGCTAACCAAGGATTATTGCCCCTCCTTTCTAGAATTTGAACAGCGTCCCTGTCCCAACTGTTGTCACGAAACTCTGCAATACGTTTTCAAATGTATTGCAAATTCTATTGCAAATGTATTGTAAATCTGCAAAAGTATTGCAAATCTATGGCAAATGTATTTATATTTATTTTTTTATTATTATTCAAAACATTTACACATAGAATATAGCTACATAAAAGCTAATTTGGAATGCGTATTACATATAGATATAGAAATATTAAAATATGCTTACAATTCTACTAATTTATAATAATACTATAGTTCAAAATTTAATTACTTTACATAAAAATTTAATTCAAGTTACAAATAGAAAAATTTAAACCATATATCTTTTAGTTACTTCAGGGACATAGTGTTGAATTAAACTTATCAATGGCGTAGGCGATTGGGCTCCTCATAAAACGTTCAGTTTTTCCAGTAAAATTATAATACTTTTGGCTATTTGACCTCGTGTTCCTTTCCCTAACTTGACCAACCTTTTTTGGCAACAGGTGGTGCAGTTTATGATTCGGGTTTGACATTCTTTTAATAAGATCTATACAAATTTGGTCTCGACGATCCTTCAGAACTTGAAGTTTTTCCGGGTCTAATAACCATTCATTCGAGTAAATTATTCTTAGTGCTCGTTTCTGGATCCATTCCATATCATTGATTTGTTCCTTTGTCAGGCCACCATTCCGTACTTGGGCACCATATTTTAATGTTGGCCTGATTACCGTAGTGTAAAATCCTTTCATATCATCCACAGGTGCACGATGGCATTTTAGTACTTTGAGCAAAAAGAGACGTTTGGTTGCCTTCTTAATTATATATTCGGTATTTGTATTCCATTTGAGGTCGTCGTCGATCCATATCCCGAGAAGTTTGTATGAGCTCACCTTACTAAATAAATTATCTTCGATTTTAAGTTCTGCTATCATAGTTTTGTTCTTTCTAAAATCAATTTGCATTTCCTTGCGTTTCTTAAGGTTAAGCTCCATTCTTTGTTGTCTTGTAAAATGTACCGCTTTCATCACATTACTTTCGACTGTTCCAATTGCTCTGCCCGAGATATGTTGACTAACATCGATTACCTCGGAGATAGTTGTGTCATCCATAAACAATCTTCTTCCTTATTGTCATGAGGTCTATTTCTTTCTAAGCCCATTTCGTTTTCTTTGATTGCCAAAGGCGACCCATTTTTGTGCACGATGAAAGCTAGTGGACCTATTCTGCTACCTTGTGGTACACCACCACTGACAACAACTCTATCAGATATTTCCTTTCTATATTTGGTAACTTGAGATCTCCCACTCGAATACGACTCAAGCCAGCTCAGCAATGCCGGCCGAATACCAATGTTATTACAATTCTCCAAAAGTGTATTGTGATCTATTAGATCAAAAGCTTTTCGAAAATCCAGAAAAACAATTCTAATAACTTTATCCGAGCTATCCATTGCTTTACACCACTTGTGTACCAAATAAAGAAAGCATGTACGGCCGATGATCCTGGTAGACCACCATATTGTGTTTCAGTAATCTTGCCTATGTCCTCGTTCATCCACTTGACAGCGTAAGATTCTTGAATCTTTGATATTACACTAGTAAGCGAGATTGGTCTTAATTCATCAACAGTTAAACACGGCATAACTTTGGGAATAGCAGAAACACAGAAGTTTTACCAAATTTTAGGAAATATTCCTGACCTAAAAGATTCATTAAAAATATCTACCAGAGGGATTGGAAAGAAGTTCGCGAAGATCCTAAGAATTTTGACATGTGTGTCATTTGGGAGGTTGTTTAGTTTCCTTTCAACACTTTCCAGCGTAATTGTGGGTAGAACGTCTAGTTCTCCATATTCTGACCATTTATTTTGCGCTTATAAGAGTAATCTTTTGTTAAATTCGCGAAGAAATTATTTATACAATTTACAGTATCCTTATCATTCATTGGACATTCTGTCAAAGGGTTCTTCAAATTTATTGTTGTCTTCTTCTTTTTTCCAATAAGTTTGTTGATTTTTTTCCACCAAACTGACGGATTACAATCATATGTTGGTCGAATCTTTTCGTTGTAAAATTTTGCTTTTTCTTTACGAATCTCCGCTTTAATTTGATTTCTCAATAATTTAAGAATGGCAGTATTTCCTTCAGTTTGCATACTTTATCCCTTTTACGCATAAGCCCTTTTATTTTTGCAGTTATAAAGAATTTATCTTCATGATGTAATTTGCTTTTCTTTTCCGGAAAATAGTTCTCAATCATATTTTGGGTTACTTTAAGAAATTCCTCAACTTTTGTATCGGTTGAGTCCGCAGTGATAACAGACGACCAATAACATTGATTTAAAAATTCGTCAAATTTTTGCAGGGCGAAGGACTTCATTGGTCGTATTTTGATTTTCTTTATAATGTTCTCTCGTGGAGCCTCAGTTTTTGACTTCCAAACAATTAAGTTGTGGTCTGATGATGATGATGATATTGGAGCTAAGATTTCCGGGTGTTCAAAGTTGGAACTTATGTTTGTAAAAATTAAATCTAGCATGTTCGTATTCCTAATTGTTGGTTTTTTAATAACTTGTTTAAGATCGCAATGTTTTGTAAGATATTTCAAACTAAAACCGTTGCTAGTTGGATTAAAATCACCCGCTACGATAAGTGCTGTGTTAGAATTTTCTGTAGTTAAAATGTCGTAGCATGATTGGAAATATTCACAAAAATTTACTAAAACATCAGGCGTGATAGATGGTGGAAGATAGACACAAGCCATAGCAATCCTAGGAGTAGACCTGGGAAGACACTGCGGGCGCAACGTCAACAATAAACATTCAAAAGATTGGTGGCTGAAATCATTGCGAATTTTCACTGGGAATTTTTCATTAACGTAAATTGCAACACCACCACCAATGCCGGAAATTCTGTCTTTTGAAAACAATTTAAGCCAGAAATGTAAATTTCCCCATTAAGAATGTTTTCTGTTAACCATGTTTCTGTAACAAATATAATATCAGAGTTATATTTGTCAATCTGGATTGCCAGTTCATTAGTTTTATTGAGAATTGACCTTGCGTTCAATATCATAACGTTCGGGAGCGCCTTTGGGGTTGTAGGAATCGGTTCCGTGTTATTGTTAGATATATCAACACATATCAAATTTTGCGAGCAACTTTGTCTATTAGGAAAATCTTGGCTTCGACTTTGAACTCGAGGAGATAGTACTTCAATCGAATAGGTAGGGGAAATTAAACTTGACGATCTATTGCTCTGAAAGGAAAGGAAAGGTTAGGGGAATGAAGAGAAGATTGTCAAAGTTGTAACAGTGTGCCAATTTTCTAGCATCGCCCCCGATGATTATTGTGAGGGGCAATTTCCTCATTAATTGTAATGAAAGACGTTTATTTTAATTGTCCCTCATGAATACTGAATGAAGGACGTTTAGAACTAAACCTCTCTCATCCAGTATTAATAAGCGAAATACGACATTAATCGTCCCTCTTGAAACAAAGGATTTCGAGGTGACCATGTAATTATTATGTCGCACAGAGCCAGCTTTGACTTTAGCCTCCGGGATAACTTGGTCTCGGACTAATAAATAAATGTTCGATTGTTTGTGTCGGGAGTAGATGAGCTGAAACAAGGTTAAACTATTTCCGGGGGAGAAAATAGGAAAACAACAAAAACAGAAAAATTCTTAAAAATCATATATTTATATTGCTCATCAAAAAGTATAATAGCCAATCCCATCAGCCATACCTTTCAGATACACAACAGACGCAGCGCTGAATGGTCCGAAATTGACGATTATGTCCAACATATTTCTTCGTTTAGTCATGTGTTTAATAGTAATAAATTGCTCATTCTTGTTTCACTGCTTAATTTTTCTTTCTACTAACAAATTTCAATATATATTTTAATATTTCATATATTTTTTTGTGTAAAAAGATTCTTGTCAGGTTTGCCATTTGGTTTTCTCGAGTGTGCCTTATAAATTGATGAAAGCCATGCTAAGACTACGTTTACACTAGAGAAAATGTTTCCGGGTTCACTTCATAGCAAGTATTTGGATTCGTTAGGCGTTTACACGTTCGCATTCGACTGTTTACACTACACTCTGAATTCCTTACGTTTGCCATATTGGTTCGACCGCAAACTCAAATGGCTACATGTGGAAAAGTATCCGGATTCATCGGAATAACCGTTTATACTACGTATTGTTTCAGATTTAAAGTCAGATTCGGATACTAAGACTACGTTTACACTGGTGCAAAAGTTTCCAGATTCGTAAATGTTTCCGGATTCACTTCTTACTTAGTATTCGGATTCGTTAGGCGTGTACACTACAACAGCATTCGCAGATTCGGCCCTTTACACTAAACTCGGAATTCCTTTAATTCAGTTAATATGGTGACCATGCCGGTTCCACGCAATCTCACATGACTACGAGCGGAAAAGCAACCGAATTCATCGGAATAACCGTTCACACTACGTATTGTCTCAGATTCAAAAGTATTCGGATACGAAGTTTCTACATTTTTCTCCGGATTCCAAATCTCCAAATACGTGATCAAACCGGAAAGTTTTTATTCCGGATTCATTCTTTCGTGTGCAAAAGGCAAAACTAATCCGGTACTAAAACGTTCTGGATTCGTCACGAATCCGAAAACTTTTTCTCTAGTGTAAACGGGCTCTAAGTTTCTACTCTGTTTTCGGATTCGAAATCTCCGCATACGTGATCAAACCGGGAAGTTTTATTCCGGATTCATTCTCTTGTGTGTAAACGGCGAAACGAATCCTGTATTAAAACGTTTCGAATTGGTCACGGATCCGGAAACTTTTGCTCTAGTGTAAACGTAGCCTGGTTACGAAATAGGGTCGAGGCTGATGTACGAAGGCTAGTGTAAACGGGGTCTAATGTTCTGGGCCGCCTAGTGGTCTTGCACGACGTGGATCAGGATCAAAATTATAGTCCGAATCGGCTTTCCGTTCACACGGTATCGGGCTATCCGAACGAGTTTTGTGACTGGCTATCTGGACTAATTTTCGTCCTGTCATAGGAAAGTGATGAACTTGTGCGTCTTTAAGGTACCCCTTTGAGTCATCATTTTTAAACTCGACCGTTCCCGTGGAGTCGTACACTTTGTATTTCTCAAAAAGACTGACTTATAAGCAAATAACTTAACATGTAACGTAAACAATCTTCATTGGTGAATTAATTATTGTCCAAAATAATTGTAAGCAGTCAGATGGAAAGGGCTCTATGCTGAGTCATCACAAGACTCTATTTTTATTTCTATTACGAAAGTTGTAAAAACAGCTTTGTTCTACCCAGACCTAAATTTGGCAAGTTAATTTTCGATCGTACTTCACATCAAAATTAGCGTTTTGTTGACTACGACTGTCGGCGTCGACTTGTGTGTCGGAGTCAAATAAGCTGAAGGAAGATCAAAAATATTTCCGGTGATAGACTGTAGAGAAAGAGCCGCTACTTTCAGGGGGGCGCGTAACTTTTGGGACAATACGGTACTACATATACTGCTACGTGCAAGTATGATAATTTATGTTAATGTCGTAATGCACGTTGTTAAGAGAAGAGATGGGAATGCTAGCTCGGATGGAGAATTGAGTGTAAATGTTCTTCAAACTATATTTTACTCAGAAATACGTCTCATGAGTTCCCAAGCTGGACTCAAACCCACAACCTTCTGCATGCCGTGAGATGCTCTAACCATACATGCATTCAGCAGCTGCTGGTTTACTTTGCGTTCAATAGCATAACGTTCGGGAGCGCCTTTGGGGTTGTAGGAATCGGTTTCGTGTTATTGTTAGATATATCAACACATTTCAAATTTTGCTGGCAACTTTGTCTATTTGGAAAACCTTGACTACGACTTTGAACTCGAGGAGATACCACTTCAATCGAATAGGTAGGGGAAATTAAATTTGACGACCTATTGCTCTGGAAGGAAAGGTTAGGGGAAGGAGGAGAAGATTGTCAAAGTTGTAACAGTGTGCCAATTTTCTAGCATCGCTCCCGATGATTATTATGAGGGACAATGTCCTCATTAATAGTAATGAAGGACGTTTATTTTAATTGTTCCTCATGAATACTGAATGAAGGACGTTTAGAACTAAACCGCGCTCTCATCCAGTATTAATAAGCGAAATACGACATTAATCGTCCCTCTTGAAACAAAGGATTTCGAGGTGACCATGTAATTATTATGTCAAATAGGGCCAGCTTTGGCTTAATTTAGCCTCCGAGATAACTTGATCTTAGACTTATAAACGCTCGATTGTTTGTGTCGGAGTTAAATGAGCTGAAACAAGGTTAAACTATTTCCGGTGGAGAAAATAGGAAAACAACAAAAACAGAAGTATTCTTAAAAATCATATATTTATATTGCTCATCAAAAAGTACAATAGCCAATCCCATCAGCCATACCATTCAGATACACAACAGACGCAGCGCTGAATGGTCCTAAATTGACGATTTTCTTCACATTACAAAGTATGTTCAATATATTTCTTCGTTTAGTCATGTATTTAATAGTAATAAATTGCTCATTCTTGTTTCACTGCTTTTTTCTTTCTACTAACAAATTTCAATATATATATTAATATTTCATATATTTTTTTGTGTAAAAAGATTCTTGTCAGGTTTGCCATTTGGTTTTCTCGAGTGTGCCTTATTACTGTTGTTTTAATTACACGGTGTATGTAGTCGCATTCTTATGTTAATATGGATAGTTCTTTATTGCTATAAATTGCTGAAAGCAAGGCTAAGACTACGTTTATACTAGAGAAAATGTTTCCGGGTTCACTTCGTACCGAGTATATATTTGGATTCGTTAGGCGTTTACACGTTCGCATTCGACCGTTTACACTACACTCGGAATTCCTTATGTTTGTCATATTGGTTCCACCGCAAACTCATATGGCTACATGTGGAAAAGTATCCGGATTCATCGGATTAACTGTTTATACTATACGTATTGTTTTGGATTCAAAGTCAGATTCGGATACTAAGTTTCTACTCTTTTTTCGGATTCGAAATCTCGGCATACGTGATCAACCCGGGAAGTTTTTATTCCGGATTCATTCTCTTGTGTGTAAACGGCGAAACGAATCCGGTACTAAAACGTTTCGAATTGGTCACGGATCCGGAAACTTTTGCTCTAGTGTAAACGTAGCCTGCGTGCAGTCTCTACCCGATTTTGAAACCGGTTACGAAATAGGGTCGAGGCCGCTGTACGAAGGCTAGTGTAAACGGGGTCTAACCTTCTGGGCCGCCTAGTGGTCTTGCACGACGTGGATCAGGATCAAAATTATGTAGTCCGTTCACACGGTATCAGGCTATCCGAACGACTTCCGTTCAGACGGTATCTGGCTATCCGAACGACTTTTGTGACTGGCTATCTGGACTAATTTTCGTCCTGTCATAGGAAAGTGATGAACTAGTGCGTAACCCTTTGAGTCATCATTTTTAACTCGACCGTTCCCGCGGGGTCGTAAACTTTGTATTTCTCAAAAGACTGACTTATAACGAAATAACTTAACAAGTAACGTAAACAATTTTCATTGGTGAATTAATTATTGCCCAAAATAATTGTAAGCAGTCAGATAGAAAGAGCTCTATGTGGAGTCATCACAACACTCCATTTTTATTTCTATTACGAAAGTTGTAAAAACAGCTTAATTTGTTCTATCCAGACCTAAACTTGGCAAGTTAATTTTCGACCGTACTTCACATCAAAATTCGCGTTTTGTTGACTACAACTGTCGGCGTCGATTTGTGTGTCGGAGTCAAATGAGCTGAAGGAAGATCAAAAATATTTCCGGTGATAGACTGTAGAGAAAGGGCCGCTACTTTCAGGGGGGATCTACTTTCGGGACTATACGGTATTACAAGCATATACTGCTACGTGCAAGTATGATAATTTATGTTAATGTCGTAATGCATGTTGTTGAGAGAAGAGATGGGTATGCTAGCTCGAATAGAGAATTGAGTGTACTGTAAGTGTTCTTCAAACTATTTCACTCAGAAAAACGTCTCATGAGTTCCAAAGCTGGGATCAAACCCACAACCTTCTGCATGCCGGTGACTCGATGAGACGCTCTAACCATGCATGCATTCAGCAGCTGCTGGTACACTCAGATAATTTGATAAATGAATGGTAAATAAATGACTGGGTGGCTAATCGTCCTTACTTGCAGCAAGAGGATGAATTGCGAAGGCCGCAGATCAACACGTGGCCGTGTCGAGGCACATCAAAGGCCCTCCAAGCAGCCGCCAACGACATAGTTCAGACCAAGGATCACAGCTAAGATGTTAGGGGTTGATTTTATGGAGAGAGGAAAACCGGAGAACCAGGCGAAAAACCCTCGAACCACAGGGGAGATCAAACTACTCACAAGAGTCCAAACCCGACAACGGGGTTATTCCCAAGCGGTCACCCATCCAAGTACTAACCCCGTCTAACTGGGCTTAACTTTTTGGTGAGAGGCAGCGCGCTACAACACACGCCACCCGTGCTTCCCGATGTATGCATGACATTATACTGCTATGTGCAAATATGATGATATATATTGATATATATATATATATACGATATATATATATATATATATATATATATATATATATATATATATATATATATATATTAATGTCGTAGTGCTTGTTGTTAAGAGAAGAGATGAATATGCTAACTCGGATATGAGAATTGAGAGTAAATGTTCTTCGAGTTATTTTACTCAGAAAAAAATTCTGAGTTCCTATGAGTTCCTTCTGATCGCCGGTGAGACGCTCTAACTATTGAGCTATTGGAACTCACGTGATTTGAACCTGTATGTTTGAACCATGTCTAATATTTAAATTTGAACCTAATACTTGCACCAGTAGTTATAGCCATTGATGATGGGTTTTGATTCTTTTAGACGTTTGCCTCACGATGTATTTAAAAGTATTCATGATTTCAGCTTTGGTAAGCTGCATGACGTGCTTGACATCAGCAGCACTGAGAAAAGTAAGTATCTAGCCTATCAATGTATCTAGATACTATAGTATTAAACATAACATGTCCAAGCGGTGTCGTATAGTCAAGGCGACCTCATCCAAGTCCGACTTGGTCCAAATCTGAATCATTCAAGTCCTAGTCCTCCAGTTCAATTCTAAGTCTTAGCAATTTCGAGTCAAAGCCCGACTTTTTTAAAGTGCCCATGTATGTCACGAAAATTAAGTTTGTCCTGTTTGAAAGAGCACTTAAAATAAAAAATAATATCTTTTGCAGTTTATTGTGCGAAGTGGCTATAGGTCCGGTAACCGGGACTCGTTCAAGAAAAACTAAAGGTCCGACAATTGGTTCCAGTACCAGCGCAGTCAGATTCCGATTACATGTAACTGTCGTTAGACGTGTTTGGCACGTTTGCTTGTTGTCTTTCCTTCTTCGATTCGCTCAGCTCAGCTGTGTCAACCAGTGTATACTCAAATACTGTCATTGAATGTACGATGGCTTCGATCAACAAAGGTTCTTTTATAAGTTATGAAAATGTTTTAATTCATATAGTAATCAATCAAATCAATCAATCATTTAATTTATCATACCAAAATTACATGTTTGTAGATTGTAATATTAATTACGGACAATATTATATTGACGCGGGTTAATTAAATTAAATTACAGATACAGTGTGTACTGAATGTATATAATTATATACAACTGATAAATAATGGTACTAATAAAAAAATAATTTATTGGATATTTGGTATAAATGGTAAGATTGGTTTTGAAACTCGAACGAGTTTGTAAAAAACACCAGTCACCATGTACCTGATGGGGAGCATAGAAGTCATGATGATACGTGTGTAAATTACATAGGTTCTATTTGAAGTTCGGTCCTAATTCAGTATTGTGAATAATAGTGATTTTAGATTATTCTGAAATAGTTTTAGAGATTTGGATTGAGTAATTGATTTGTCAAATGAATTCCATAGAGAAGTCCCGCTATGTCTAAGCGTCATTTTTCTTGTTGTTGTTCTGGCTTTTGTGACATGAATCTTGTTGGCACCTGGAGTATCATAATTATGTATTTCAGTGTTAAGTGTGAAGTAATTTCTAAAGATTAGAGGTAAAGATAATGGGTTGTTCAGACGTTTATAAACAAATAATCCAGTTGCTAGTTTATTAATTTCGTATACATTTAGTAATTTCAACTTTATGAAAAGAGGTCTGGTGTGGTCTCTGTATCCAGCATTTGCTATTAATTTGTCTCATTCCGTCTATATAAAAAAAGTGTAATTTACCAAGAGATTTCTTGCCGTGATCCCGGTACAATAAATGTCGAATGTAAAATGTAGACTGCTGCATAGGCCTGCACTCGATATAACAATAGCAAAGCTTTTGCCGGACCTTTAGTTTTTTGCATCTACTGCGCATGCGCGAGTAGATACTATGCTATCGTCTGCGTAAGTTAAGTTAAGGTAAGGTAAGTTAATGTAAGTTGTAAGTTAAGTTAACACCCAATATAACAATGCTACATCAAGTATTTTCATGTAAACCAAGTACTTCATGTAAGTCAATGCTATGGTATCATGGAGCGAAATCAGTTCAAGGAGCGAGATTATATTTATTTCAAGAATAGAAGTTTTTACAAGCTTGGTAAGTATTTTAAGTCTGAATCGTAGTCAATTTTTAAATGTGATGTACTATAGACGTTGTTGGAATGATGATAAGTTTTTGAAAGCCTCTTAATAGTCTTTGGAGGCCAACATGTTTACATGTATTCGGCAGTCTGATCGAGCTTTGTAAACAAGACTCACAGCATTGCTGAACAGAAATGAAATTTTCTTCTAAGAAATCAAAACTCGCTTCATGATCAAGCAACAATGTGCAAAACCTGTGGTAGTCCACGAGCGAAATTATGATGCTATTAAATAACATATTGCACAATGGTCAAATGTCAGTGACACGCTATGTAGAGTGTGAAACCGAAACGGTAAGTCTTAAATTGGGTAATTAAATTGTATACTGCAGTTGTCAATGTCATGCAAAAATTTATGACATGAATGCCAAATATTTATTCTACCGTTTACTGCATGCATGCATATACAGTATACATCTACTCTTGAAGAACAATTAATGTATAGTTGCTAAGTTGCTTTCATAATTTTGATCACAATTGCTGGAGATCTTCGTTCACAACTTCATTATTTCTAAACTTCACAGCAGTCATACTTCAGATGCTTGTTATCTCAAACGATTTTCCTTTACCTATCAATTGGATTGCATTATTATTTGACAAATTGTTGCAACAAAGTTATTTAAATACTTTAGTCAGATTTTGTGAGTTATTGTACTGTATTAAAATTTAATTGGCCTACTAAACAATGACCATACTTTATTACCATAGGTTTTAAATAGTACCATAGCTTTAATAGTCAAGCTATTATCACACTGCCTCTCACCACGAGGACCTAAGTGAAGCCCAATTTGATTGAGTTAATATTTGAATGGGTGACCATGCACATATCTGCATGGGCTTGGGACTCGTGCTTCTGTGCTGGATATGAGAAGAGTTATTAGTGCTAAACCTCCTGTGCTTTGCTGGCTTTACTGTGAGTTCCTTTCTTAAGGTAAAAACACAGCATGGCTAGCATCGACAAAAATCTTGTTCAGCCCTGAATACAAGGTCACTACAAGTACATACAGTAATTACAACATTGTTTTTACCATTAGTAGCTATAAGCATGATTGAACACAGTAGATACATGCATGTCTAGACATGCCTATTTTCTTGAACGAGTTCCGGTTATCGGACTTATAGCCACTTCGTTTTTTGTTTCCTTGCTTCGTTTTTGAGATATTTCAGTTTGTTTGATCTGTAAATGTCACATGTTGTGACGTGCATGTGCATAATGAGTTATCGGAAAAGGTTATATATCTTTGAAATTATCAAACCAAACCACTTGAGTGAAATTCAACATATTTTGGTGTTGTAGAAGAAACACACGCACTTGCTTTCTTCGAATTAAGTTAATTTGGTTTGATAACAGCAAAGTTATATCATCTTTCCCAACAAGTCATTATGTACATGTGATGTCACAACATGTGATATTTGCTTATTAAACAAACTGAAATATCTAAAAAAACTATTAAGCAACGAAACCAAAAACTGCAGAAGATGCTATTTTGTTATTTTAGGGTTTTTTTTCAAATAAGCAAACTTAATTTTCATTAAAAATTATGCAAAAATGTTTGCATCAATTATGGTTAATGAGTGCGATCAAGCATTTCCTCCACACGGAGAATCTTGTGGTCAGATTTTTATTAATTTTTTGTTCAAATTTCAACAAAAATTCAACAAAAATTGGGAGGATTAGTCCTTGCTCTATAATCAACCTTTCCACAAACTTTTATGAAAATATGGGCAGTATTTTGTAAGATAACCTGGCATTACACAAACAAACAAACAAACAAACAAACAAACAAACAAACAAACAAACAAACAAACAAACAGACAGACAAACAAACAAACAAACAAACAAACAAACAAACAAACAGGCAGACAGACAGACAGACAGACAAACAGACAAACAAACAAACAAACAAACAAACAAACAAACAAACAAACAAACAAACAAACAAACAAACAAACAAACAAACAAACAAATAAACAAGCAAGCAGACAGACAGACAGACAGTCAGACAGAGGGACGGACGGACGGACGGACGGACGGACGGACGGACGGACGGACGGACGGACGGACGGACGGACGGACGGATAGACAGACAGACAGACAGACAGACAGACACATACAGAAATATCATTGTATGCATAGTATGTGCTATTTTCAGATTAGCAATATAAAATCAAATAATATAGCTATCATATTTTTGGTGTGCTTGTGTGCTTTGCTTGTGTGCTTTTCACACATTTTCACGCGTTGTTAATTTTTTCTTAATTTCTTCTCTATCTTTTTCTCTGTTTCATTAGCAAATTTATACGTACAATTAGTTTCAACAGCGGTAATCACATATACGCATTGCATACCAATTTTTTCTTCAGCAACTGAGAACATATATAGCGACTAATAACATTGGTGTCAAAAAATGATTTTTCTCCTCTTACGCAGAAAGTGCAAGTTATTAAATCAAGCTACGACCCTGGAAGATGTACGAAAGCTAACCACGGTAGTATCAAATTAGTAAAAGACCGTGAAAACAACGACAAGGTCCTAATCTGTTCTCAAAACAACAACATTTATGGTTGGAAGACAATTGATGGTGCGTAATTAAAAAACATATTGACCCAGACGGTTCTCCATCCAAGTAATAACCCCGTCTAATCAGGCTTAACTTTGGGCGAGAGGCATGCAGCGCTAATAAACAGCACACACCACCCGTACCCTAAATTCCTGAAATAGCATACGGCCATGTTGCGAATCGACGCGGACCACGCAACAGAAACAAGAATAAAATATGTAGTAATGTGTATCACAATGTGCCGTTAGAAACAAGCTTTGAAACTTTTAATATTAAGCTCAAGAGTGTTGTCAGAATACGAGAAATGCCGTTTCCAAGATCCAAATTTAAAAAAAAACCTTCCCGAGGGGACATGCCCCTCCTAAAGATGCTGACCCACAACAAATTTTATCAACCCCAGGCAAGTGTTCATCAGTGAAACGTCCCTAAGACTGTTGTATATCATTACTTTCGAATGGTCGATACAACATTTGCTTCATCAAAAAAATTATATTGTTGTTTTCAACATTACAGGTTCAAAGCCATTGGGTGAATTTTTCAATCCCAGCTATGATTGTTCTCATATTTTAAATGAAGACACAAACGCGAAAGATGGATTTTACTGGGTTCACTTTGACGAGAGCACTCCAAAACAGGTTAGATAATAAAACAGAAATAAAGTCTGGCTTTTTAGGAAGAACAATTAAAGAGATAGGTTTTAACCCTTTGAGACCTGGACCTCTCCTTGAATTGTGCGGAATAAAATCGTCTGTCTGGGGTTAGCCAGATAAAATACTAAAGACTCGTCTTCAGGCTTCAAACGGTTAAAGTAACTCTTTTTATTGTTTTCCGTTTCCTTGCTTCGTTGTTGAGATTTCTTAGTTTGTATGATATGCAAATTAAAATCTTGGCGTCGCATGTGCGCAATGACTTATTCGAAGTTATATATCAGTTCGATTATCAAACCGTGTGGGAGTGTTTCTTCCACCAACACCAAACATGTAGATTTTCAAGTGATTATGTTTTGCAATAGCATCCGATATTGCGGTGCCCTGAAAGGTAGCTTGCGGGCGCAGCTAACTTTCAAACCGCTTTATATTCTGTGTGTGAGTTCGTTCGTCAGGAATCAATAGAAAGCCGCATTTTTGACGCGACATTTTTAATTAACGCGATGTTTTGAACGCCACAGGGCACCGCTTTCTAGCACTGTGTCTGGTTCGCATGCGAATCAAACAAAAAGCTTTATAAAATCGAACGAAAAGTTTATACAAATGAGGACGATTCTCATACCGATTTACTGATTAAATGTTAATTTCCTTTGAAGTTTTTTCATAAATTGTTAACGAGTAAAATTTAGTTGTTACTGAGCAGGCAATATAATAATCCGTCGTAGCAAAAAGAGATAGAAAATGGCGATATATGCGGTTTACCATAATCCTTTGCGTCCATGCAGCAAAAACTATATCTCGAAGAAAGATCATAAGACAGAGCTACAAGCCAGGATACTAAAATTAGTAAAAAGAACACTGGTATCTATTAAACCATAGTCATTCAAAATATGGTCTGGCGACTCAGTTAAAGTCTTTGTTCTATCTTTTTCTTTTTCTTTGGTTTTACAAAAAGACAATGATCATTAGCCGCCCTCCCTTTTTGCTATGGTGGATTGGTGTAGGCTACTATAGTTGTACGCGCGGGGAAAAAAAAGACTTGTCTTATGTCACGTGACCATAATGAACCAATTGGCAGCCTGAGTTACACTGTGTGAAAACCCAGCTATATAACAAAATAGATTATGTCGTATGCAATAAACAATTTTTTTATTTTAGTTCAAACTTTTTGTATTTGTTGGATAGTTAGTCGATTTTAATTACCTTAAAAGGTCTGGTGTGACATGACAACTGACGGTGGGGGTTTCATGCTCGTTGGGCATAAGAATTCTTCGATCACGTGGACTGTTCCATCCAATAATGACCCTGTTGATCCATTCGGTGAACCTCATTGGTCAAGTGCACTTGGTAACGCTCCAATCTTGGACTTCAGAGTGCAAATGTCTGATGGCAGATTCTTCAAACAAACAAAAAAACACTGGTAAGTTTCGAGTCAGTTCAGTAAGGTCACCCTCGCGGTTGGACAGCTGACCGGACAACAAACGAACAGACGAACGAACCAACAAAAGAACGAACAAACAACCCAACAAAAGAACGAACAAACGAACCAACAAAAGAACGAACAAACAAACAAACAAACTAACAAAAGAACGAGCAAACAAACTAACAAAAGAACGAACAAACAAACTAACAAACTAACAAAAGAACGAACAAACAAACAAACAAACTAACAAAAGAACGAACAAACAAATAAACTAACAAAAGAACGAACAAACAAACTAACAAGAGAACGAACAAACAAACCAACAAAAGAATGAACAAACAAACTAACAAAAGAACGAAGGAACAAACAAACTAACAAAAGGGCGAACAAAAAAACTAACAAAAGAACGAACAAACAAACCAACCAACAAAAGAACGAAGAAACAAACTAACAAAAGAACGAACAAACAAACTAACAAAAGCACGAACAAACAAACAAACCAACAAAAGAACGAACAAACACAAACAAACAAACAAAACAAACAAACAAACAAACCAACAAAAGAACGAAAAAACAAACAAACCAAAAAAAGAACGAAAAAACAAACAAACCAACAAAAGAACGAACAAACAAACAAACAAACTAACAAAAGAACGAACAAACAAACTAACAAAAGAACAAACAAACAAACAAACAAACAAACAAACAAACAAACAAACCAGCAAACAAACAAACAAACAAACAAACAAACAAACAAACAAACAAACAAACAAACAAACAAACAAACAAACAAACAAACAAACAAACAAACAAACAAACAAACAAACAAACAAACAAACAAACAAACAAACAAACAAACAAACAAACAAACAAACAAACAAACAAACAAACAAACAAACAAACAAACAAACAAACAAACAAACAAACAAACAAACAAACAAACAAACAAACAAACAAACAAACAAACAAACAAACTAAAAAAGGAACGAACGGACGAACAAACAAACAAACAAACAAACAAACAAACAAACAAACGAAAAACGAACGAACGAACGAACGAACGAACGAACGAACGAACGAACGAACGAACGAACGAACGAACGAACGAACGAACGAACGAACGCACGAACGAACGAACGAACGAACGAACGAACGAACGAACGAACGAACGAACGAACGAACGAACGAACGAACGAACGAACGAACGAACGAACGAACGAACGAACGAACGAACGAACGAACGAACGAACGAACGAACGAACGAACGAACGAACGAACGAACGAACGAACGAACGAACGAACGAACGAACGAACGAACGAACGAACGAACGAACGAACGAACGAACGAACGAACGAACGAACGAACGAACGAACGAACGAACGAACAAACAAACAAACAAACAAACAAACAAACAAACAAACAAACAAACAAACAAACAAAACCAACAAAGAAACACACAACAAAGAAAACCCGAACAAAATCTAACCAACTATAAATATCTAATCTATAATAGTTACTTAATCAAGGTTGTTCAGGTTAAATAACAAGCGTTCGTTAAAAAAGCTTATGGTTATGGGCGAGAAAGGATGCGATCAAATCGCTGGGATTGGAGATATTGCGTATGTAAAAGACCTTCAGACGGAAAAAGTTGTCACAACCAATTTTCGCTGTTCAAAATTCGGATTACCACATCAGGCACAAACAAAAACTGGATGGGTGAGTACAATTACTGAGAATTTTCAAAAATATGAGACGAATTGTTTATTATCTTAATGGAGAGAGGATTCAGTAATTACACCAACAGGGCCAGATTAAAGTGTCTATAGGGGAAAAAATTCGTTAATAAACAGAGGAACATGGTACGAGAATTCACTGACAATTCCAAGAGAATCTGGTGTATAGTCTTTGCGCTATTAACTCTCAAAATTTTGCCATGGATAGTTCGTTTTTGGAGAAATTTTGGCTATCTGTAACAATGCCTTATGACGTACGCAGATGAACCAGATAGATGCGGAAATCCGTTGTTTTTATGCATAGTTGTCCATTTTCGTACATTGTAAGGCATTGTTACCAAAGCCCAAATTTTCTCCCAAAACAAATTAGCCATGGCAAATTTTGATAGTTAATAATAGCTCAAAGAATATACCGTATTTTCTTGAAATTGTCAGTGAATACCATGATCCTCTTTTCCTTAGAACAACAAAAATGCCAACAAGTTTTTCACTTCATCGACACTTTAACCATGGTGCAAATGGTTAAATTGTACCAAGATCCTTACAAAAAATCCCACCCCTACCGTCACCATTAGATGCTTTATTATACATTGTAGTCAATTCTTGTCTTCTCATTGGCTAAGCGCATACAGTTAATTATGGGAATCAGCGCAGATTATTCACTAATCTGTAGGTTGCGCCCGCAATGCGAGATTTCGTAGCGAGCGGTAGCTTTCCACACAAGCAAAAACAAGTCGACTGCTCGATTTTCGTCTTCGACTGTAGAAGAAATCGAAAAATTACTTGAAGACAAGGACTCTGAAAACACAGAAAGATCGACCAAAGTTGCGAAAGAACTCTTCTATGAGTATCTTAGAGAAAAAGAAATCCAGCAGCCGAACAAAAAAGAACAACTTGCAAAAGTTTTGAAATCTTTTTATGTGGAAGCGCGAAAAAAAGATGGCTGGTCTTACTCCATGGGAAGCCTAAAAATATTGAGATTTGGGCTTAACAGGCATTTTAAGGCGGTAACTTATATATTTTGATGTTGTTGCGATATTCGTTGTGATTTCTATTTTTTTGAAAATAATAAACTGTTCCGTGCGACAGTGCGTTTATTGTTACTTTCCTTAAAACAATATATACATAATAACAATGTATAATGAATACAATATATAATAAAACAATTATTGGATTCGGTTTTTGTGATATCTGGATAATCAACGTCTCGGTAAGTGTTACCAGCCTCAGCCTTCGGCTTCGGCTGATAACATTTACCTCGACCTTGATTATTCCAGATATCACAAAAACCTCATCCAATAATTGTTTAAAATTTTGACTTCAAGTTCTTAAAAAGTCGGTTTATTGGCTCACATTGTAGTAAAAGTATAAGAAAACCTGGAGATTACGATTTCCAGGGTAGTAGAGTACGTACATAAGAGTATTTTCAAAGCTTAAAGTGTCAGAAAAACTAGTGACGAGTTATATTGACAACTGCAATCTGTAGTAGTCATATTCAGTTAAAATGAAAGAGTACACCAAGTTGTTCACTGCAAATGAACGCTTACTGCGTATTATTACCTCCGCCTCCGTCGGTTTGTCTGTGTGTCTGTCTGTCACCAGGATATCTCACAAAATACTGCATATATTTTCAGGGAAATTTAGGTTAAGCTTCATCATAGCCCATTAACCGAGAACCAACCCATTCAATTATCATGGAATTTGGTTAAAATTTAGATGAGGAATTGATAAAAATCTGACCACAAGATTCTCCGTGTAGACGAAATGCTTGATTGCACTCATTATCCTTATTTTATGTAAACATTTTTGCATAATTCCGGTACGACTGTATGCAATCAAGCATTTTGTTCATTCATACATGTGTAGGTCTTGTGACCTAGCCGTGGGTTAGCGCGCAGAGGTATATGCAGTGAGTGCCCTCTAGTTAGAAATATGACGCATGATACGACATATTGGTAGTTTGGCACTGTTTGCAGTTAATCCCTTGAACCATTTATAAGACAAAGATACGGCGGCCATGTTGGAGGAACCATACTCCAAATGGAAAATCGGCTAATGGAATTCTTTTGTTAAAGTTCCTCCAACATGGCCGCCATGACGTCAAGTGCAAACCAAGAATAGATTCATAATAAAAGGATTATAAATACAGGCTGGGTATTGGATTTAAAAAAAAAGAAAATTACATCTCGTCAATGTGCAAAGTGAATCAATCATAATAAACGTGATGTTATTACAAATTCTCGCATACTATTAACTTTTATTTTGTTTACATATTCTTATTTAGGCTATGATGAACCTCTGTTTGCAAAAGCCATGTCCTTGGGGCTTTGCATTCCATCATAAGTATCCTTTTCAGCTCGACTATTCTGGTGCCTTCAGGTATAAATTACCAAATTAAAACGAGAAATTAATTAATTAAACTAATTGCTAGAAAACGGTCACGAGCGCTCTATTTAATAATTATATTATGCGTTAATCTAATTGCTAATTATAGAGATTATTCGTTATTACGAATATTATTATATGCATGACAAAATTACTACATTCTGATTGGTTGAGAGGAGTACAATTATTTTATTAATTGTACTGCAGTACAATTATTTTATTAATTGTACTGCTCCCAAGGCTCTGGGAACGATGTTGACAATAAAATTTAAAATGGTGGCCAATTCTTCAATGGAAAGTTTTCACATTTCCAAAGACTTGTGGTACACTATGAACTAAAAATTCCATGTAAATATTTTGAAATGAGTACGGAAAACACCAGAGTGAAAATGTTTCTTGTCAAATAATGAAATAGGATGTTTTTAAAGGCGTGGGTAAGTACGAAGCGTACGTGTCGTAATTTTGTCATGCATATAATAAATGAGTAATCATATGATTTTGCTGGTACAATTAAAGATTTACACTGCTCGTGATATTTGAAAATTATATTTGGCAAAATGTTCAAACGTCACTTGTAGTGTAAATCCTTAATTGTACTCGCTATCATATGATTACATACACATACCTATTTTCAGTAAAAACTAATTTGTGTACGTTAGTGCTTTCGGATTACGACGGTTTCTGTGTGAAAACCAAGGTAAAACAAATCTTCCACTCCTCGTCTCCTCCATGTTGTTTTCCTGCAAGACCGCGCGGGTCCTGGTACTCAATTTCCTACTCGCAATCTATCGACGGAAATATCGACGAATAGATATCGAGTAGGGTAGCCAATCAGATTGCAGCATTTGTAATAGTATACTATCAAGCCCAAAAGATTCAATCACATAAAGCACATCTATGTCATAATTTATGCCTTGCTAGATGTTTTTAACTGAATGATTTTCGCAACTGCTTTCGGTTTGCTTTTACTGTAAATGTGCGTATTCTCTGAGCGTAATTCTCACACTCGATATTTTTTCTTTCGCCATTTAATAATTCTGAAACCCATGTAGTTTAATCAACTGAAATACCAAATATTATTTGTTTTTCTTATAGTTACAGCCTGGTTGGAAAACGATCACTTGGAGCCATTGGCAATGCAACAGCATTCGTCGGCTGCAACCAAAACCACGTAAAGCAACTATATATTTATTGGGAGTAACATATGTCAGTATTTAGATACTTAACACTAAACACTAAACAAGTTAGACGTTTGCAATTGATCCAAGAGTGCTCAATACCACCAGTGGTAGATCGAGAGTTTTGACTTAGATTTAATTTATCTTGCAAAGTTCGTCATGGTGCATGGGAGGTCTGTTGGCATCTCACTTTCTTCTTCACGGGCAAGTGTTTGAAATGATGACCCTGTTCTGATGGCGACATTTTGAGACAAGTTCCGAGCTTTTATTTAAAATTTTGTTCTTAAAGCTGATAAGAACAACCTTTTATTCGAACCGTGGGAGAAACACATCCACCCGGCTAGCAAGCTTTGCCGGGATCTCGCTTATGCTGTTATTTCTTGTGAACTTTCATCTTGTGCACAAACACATATGAATGAGGGCCGAGCCAGCCCGCCCGCCTACCCGAGACTCACTTTTTGTGAGACCGAGATGTCGGCTACCCGGGCTGTTTTTTCCACATGTAAACACGATTGACCGGACTGCGTACACGCGCCAAATTTGTTTTTAAAAGCTTTTTTTGAAATATTAACAATTCACAAGTTCTGCTTGTTCATGCACAGTTCTTATTTAAAACGATGAGACTTCGTATCTTACCTGGAGGTATTTTGACGAACAATTTGCCAAGGCTAATTAGTTATCGCGGGGATTATAACCTACAGTATAATCGTCCAGCACGTGTCTAATAATTGTCCTCATATTTTAAAATCGTTTATTAACAGGGTTGAAATTTTTGATCAGCTAACACTCCCAAGAGTAATATACAAAATCATCCATTGTTTCACATGACTTTTTATTGAGAACTTTTGCATGGTAAAAACTGTTTAACGAAAAATTATAATAAGTCATTGTTATATCTTACATATATAGGCCCAAGGTATTGCCACAAGAGCACTGAAAAAACGTCAACATATTTGACTTGAATCAAACTTATCAACACGTGTAGTTGATCATTTGGGATCGTAATACAGATTCTAACTACAGTACAACCGTTCAGTAGCAGACTGGGGCGTTACTATGGTGTTAAATTGAAAATATTATATTGCTTTTAACTGCAGTGGTCCTCCTTGTTTATATTGTTTACGAGTATCGCGGTTGTTTTTGTCGAATAATACCACAATGATCGAATGTTATTACGCCGTCAATCGAGCTCAAAACTTAGTCCTGCATTATAAATAAACATATTCCCCACACTTTACAAGTGTAAAGGTTAAATGACAGCGTTGTTACAATGAGTATATTATGGGTTATCTCTGAACAAACGAGTTTCGATTTGCGTGGCGTTAAATATACTTGACTGCGGAGGCAACTGCATGCATGACTAGTCAGTCCCCCGGTTTCGTACAAACTCGATTACCTATTCAGTACTGACGAATATCATTGTCTCAATCAATAGGAAAGCGAGTCTGGACGAGTCTGGACGAGTAAATCGTTCAGTTAATAAGGTTATTCGTTCGTCCTTGTTGGATTGTACAGGTTCACTAATTAGTACATCAAGCAAGCAAGCCCGGCTATAGGCAAGCTAGCCCTTCTCATGTAACACAATAAAAATCATCTCAGTAAAGCGGGCTAGCTCGGGTACCCAGGCTGGCTCCCCTCCATATAAACACCCCCTTAGTTATACCGATACGTATGTATGTCTGGTTTGCTCTTAGTGAATGTTGTTTTCACAACACTTTCAAAAGCATAAAAAGCACTCGGCTATCAGCGAAATGTAATTTTATAATATTTACCCAACTTGTAACGTCACTAACTTCCAACTTAATTGGGTACAGTATTGAAACACGATGGCAGATGATTGTGTTTTGCCAAAATTAGTAATGTTGTAAACAAAACTATTTTAGTTTCTTGAATTGCCTTAGTAACTATACGTTTATTAATCAGACCGTTATAAATAAAAAATTTTCACTTTTGTTGCCATTACCCTTAATAGCTGAAGTTAATTTTTGTTTTATATCTCTTGGTTAGTGCTGTGGTTGTTACGGACCAGTTGGAGGTACAAAGAACTACTGTACTACAAAATGCAAACCCATCAATGGAGGAACTGTCGTTAAAAATGTCTATACTTGGTTTTGGGTAAGATCAACACTTCCTAAGGGTGTTGCATGGAGGAAGTGCATGGAATTTAAAACTACAGACGAAAACGGTAAATCCGTCTGGTATAAGTTAATCGGAGGAAATGTGATCCCAAATAAAGTAAGTTACACATTTTACATCTTACGAAGAAATTATAGTACTAATACTAAAGATGTGGTTAATATAACTTGAGAGCAGAAAGTAATATATTTAGATCTGATAAAAAACATACGGCGAGAATAGCTTTTGAAAAGTTTTAAAAACGACCCATTTGGTAAGTTTATTGGCGTAGTTTTGGGAAAAAAAGACCCGTCTAAGCCAAGAAAACCAAAGCTAAAATTTCTGTAAATCAGAAGGATTCTTTATCAAATATTTCAAGCAGTGTCTTTATATGTAATAAACTGATTTACATAAACTTCAGCTTTGATTTTCTCGGCTTAGACAAGGTTATTTTTCAAACTTACTGCAACAAAGAACTTAACATGGGGTTCGTTTTTGAAGCCGTTCAATAAAGTTGCAGTTATATCTGATAAAACAATCCTGCTCGTTTATTAAACAGTACATAACCACGGACATAGTACTGATTTCCTTTGTGTATTCCTCATTATTTATTTAAATTTATTTGTTTTATATCCATACCTATATCACAGAATAAAGACTATACAGAAGGGCCACTTAGCGGTACAACGTGTCCTCGTATTTTTATGCAAAAATATGCAGTTTACTGGCTAGGACAGCCAGTTCAGCGTGCTTATTGGCCAGAACATGCAGTTTACTGGCTGAGCAACATGCGTAATGAGACATGCGCGGGGACAAAAACTTCAAAGGTTCCGACCCGAGTGGCCCTTCTGTATAGTCTTTATTCTGTGCCTATATTCACTAGAAAAATATTATCATTAACTCTCATTCTTTCTTCCTTTCTTCTCAAAGGGTCGTTGTGCCAAAAATGAAGCTCTGTTAAACGACGGAGTACGTATGACAATGGAGTTTGAATTTTGAGTACAGTACAGTACAGTACAGTACAGTACAGTACAGTACAGTACAGTACAGTACAGTACAGTACAGTACAGTACAGTACAGTACAGTACAGCACAGCACAGCACAGCACAGCACAGCACAGCACAGTACAGCACAGTACAGCACAGTACAGCACAGTACAGCACAGTACAGCACAGTACAGTGCAGTACAGTGCAGTGCAGTGCAGTGCAGTACAGTATACAGTACAGTATATAGTATACAGTATACAGTACAGTATACAGTACAGTATACAGTACATCATACATTACAATATACATTACAGTATACATTGCAGTGTACAGTACAGTGTACATTACAGTATACATTACAGTATACATTACAGTACACCAGTACACATTACAGTATGCAGTACAGCATACATTATAATGTACATTACAGTATATACAGTATATTATACAGTACATTATACAGTACATTATACAGTAACAGTTCGCAGTGCAGAACACTAGTGCCGACTCCCAAAATGCCCCGACGCGTCCTTCCAAGCACCGTTGCGCGCACCGCGCAGCTTTTTCTTAACACCTGGGTACGAAACTGTTTTGTCAAGTCTAACCAAACTAGTCATGTATGTTTCAGATCGTGGTTGTTCCTGATGAAAAGATCGCTAAAAAAGTTCCTTCTGTACCTGGACTGATGGCGTATCGCAAGGACAACAAGAAACTTTATGTATGGTCAAACAAAACCTGGAACGCAATACCTCAGGAAAAGAAGGTATGAAATGATACAAAAATCAATGTCTCGATAAATCGCAATAAAATTGACATAATAAGTTCGAAGATCACATTTTTCTATTACTGCCATTTGCAAGCCACCGTTATAGGCTTGCGAATTTTTTCATGTTTGTTTGTTTGTTTACGCTTGAAAGTTGCAAGTTTCACCAGAAAGCGTTGAACATTTAAAAACAAATCAATCAACTTGTTGCGTCGTTTTGACAGGTTTCTTTGAAATCACGCCGCAAGTTGATTGGTTTATTGTTAAATGTCCATCGTTTTCTGGTGAAACTTGCAACTTCCAAATGTAAACAAACATGAAACAAATCACAAGCCTTACGGTGGCTTGCAAATGGCAGTAAGATAAAATGGTACCCTAGCTTATTTGCATATTAAAAAACAATCTTAAAAAACGAAAATATAATAGAATCCATTAGAGTTGGGCTGTTCAGGTTTTAAGTTCATAACAAATAAATGTTCATTTAAGATTATTCCACATTTAAAAAGTATATATTACCTTGGTAAGTTTTCATGGCGATAAAGTAATATAAATAAGTTTTGTGGAAACACCACGCAAAATATTTCTTTGCTATAAGCTTTCGGCCTGTTGACTCAGGCCTTCATTTTACGTGGTGTTTCCACAAAACTTATTTATAATATAAATTAAGTTTGTCGAATTTGAAAGAACTTGTGAAATGGTAATGAAAGACATATTACAACTTTTCAGTATTTTTCTTCGTAGTTCTTCGTAGTTCTTCGGGATATTTCAATTTGTTTGATATGTAAATAAGATAGCACATAGCAAACTATGAGTTATAAGTTTACTAAACAAAATCACTTGAAACTGTGCACATTAAAACTCCTTGCGACAGTGAACATTTCAAGTTGAGTTGAGGTATAAGTCAGTTTGTAATGCCTGAAAATGCTGTACTCTGCATGGTTATGACGTTAGAGACCATCGCATTTACATCTCAAACAAACTGAAACATCTCAAAAACAAAAAAAATGGTGGAAAAGTTGTAAAAAATCTTCCTTTATAATTTTACAAGTTTTTTCAAATTAAACAAACTTGACAATGCCCTTATTGTTTTTATTATCATTATAAATGTTGAAAAGATTAAATAATTTTCAGTCTTGTGCGTCGAATTGGCTAAAAGATATATATGTTATTTACCGGCTGGGAGGTCCGTATAGAGAAATATTTCCCGAGGTCTCAAAAACTGTTTTTGAGACCGAGGGAAATATTTCTCTATACGGACCGACCAAAATGGTAAATAACATATTTATTTTTTTATTAATCGTACGATTTATAATTTACATAATTAGGTAAATTAACATAATTAAATTGCGTAATCGAGATGACATTCACATGATATTCAAAAGTCCAAAGTTTATCGTTCGATAGTAAACAACTGCCGACATGCAGTCTGACCGGGAAGCTTGGAACGTCTTTTGTGATAAAAAAAAACAGTCAAAACTTGAAGATCTAGTGTTTTTAAAGTTTAATTGATAAAGATTCTTCGTCGTTCTTCTTCGTCGCTTGCTCGTTTTTGGCTGTTCGCTTGGAAAATCGCTTTCGATACTCGGCTGACTGAATGGAAATTGAAAGTGGGTCGTTCGAGTTTGTAGACGAAAATGCTTGTAAGAAGCCACTTGAAACTTTTTTCAAAGACATGACACTTTCAGGATGGCATGTGGAAAATATTTGACTAAAGGGTAAAGCCTTGTAGCGGTTTTGTTGAGTGTAGTTGGACAACAGAAGAATGACAGTTTAGTATCCAAAGGTTTCATCTTTTCTGTCCTCTCGTGGTACGTTTCTTTTAAATATATACTTCAAAATAGTTTCATTTAGTGATTCAAAATACTGTGTTCACAAGTTTATGTATGTTTTGCCTATTGTTTTAAACTGTTTTCATACGTCGTTGAACAATAATACTTTAAAACTTTATAAATGTTGCTCGCTGAAATTTTGCTTTTTCACAGCATTCTCGCTTTCTTTTAAAATTCGCTGTTTTCACACGAAGTTGTCAAAGCCATTTGGATATAAAACTCATTTGCATCCCCGTAGCTCTCTGTTGAATATATTTTTTCTGTGGCAAAGCGAAATAGTTACGAAAATCGATCAATTTTACGGCCTATAAAACACATTAAAAAAATTATCTCGAGCGGTCCGTACGGGCTCATACGGACCGCTCGTTAACCAATCAGAAAGCAGGATTTGGTAAGATACGGACCGAAAAAAAAATTAAAATATATATTATAATACCGAGTGATATATAAAACATAAGCATCCGATCCTTATTTGATTTACACACTATAGCTAGCCGAAAACGATACTTAGTTTGTCTATCAGATAAAGAAAGTGTGAGAATGTTAAATATATAGCTCATCAAATTCCCACATATCAATTGTTTAACACTTTGAAGCCTGCAGACTAGTTTTTAGTTATCCTGGCTAACCCCAGACGATTTTATTAAGCACAGGCAGAGGTCCAGGCCTCAAAGTGTTAAAACCTATCTCTTTAACACGTTGAAGCCTGACGACGAGTCTTTAGTATTTTATTCTGGCTAACGCCAGACGATTTTATTCAGCACAGGGAGAGGTCCAGGCCTCAACGTGTTATCCAACAGTGTGTTTAAATAAAAATGAAATGAAATAGAAAATAAAATAGGATAAAAAATATATTAATTCCTTTTGATTTTCCTCATAAATAATTAATAAATTTATAATATAAGATATAAATAAAATATTTTTAAAAATTAGCTCATCTTATAAATAGCTTAATATCATTGTTTAGGTTCTTCGCAAAATATTTCAAATGGTTGAACCAAAGCTAGATAAATTTGAGAAAATGTTGCGTGATCAGAACAGTCAAGTAAAAATATTTTTAAGATAAGTACCGAGATTTCTGCGCCATTAAAGGTGAAATTGCAAAGCTAAGTAACTAAGATGACAAACCTTTTTTAAATTCAACATAGTTCAAACTTTTATATTATATATTGATTTTACTCTAATATATTCCGACTATTTTTAGATCATTAAAATGATGGAAAACCCTAAGTGTCTAATCCAGCTTTATACTTAATTTTCCAATTCCATTAGGAACTATTTAGTAGCCATTTCTAAAAAGAAGCGTTTACAAAGCGTATTTCATGACAACTTTGGTGCAACGTCACTTATAACGTCACAAGTGACAAAGGAATTTCGACAATGCGCCATTTATAAATTGACAAGATTTCCAATTACAAAAACATCAAGATCTCTAAGATTAACTTTAAGTAATTCTCCGGTAAAATGTTGTTAGTGGGTTTACACTACTGTATAGATAAATATAAAGAAAAAATGTTACGTTGTATTTCACCTTTAACGAGACAAATCGACCTCGTACACCTTAAAGTTTCAAGACTCATTGGCCGTATATAATAATGGTATAGTGGACCACTTTCATAAAGCCCTTCACTTTAAATATTCTTTTATGTGCATCTAAATGAGCGTTTCTGGCCTCGTTATGAAGCAAAGATTCTTTTGAATTGCACACACACAAACGAGACTAGAAAGGCTTATTAAGATGCAATAAAAGAATATTCAAATTAATTGCTATTATGAAAGTGGTGAAAAGCGGAAGAACTCGTGACTGAGCTCTTGGCAACGGACACTGTGGCTCAGAGTACTAATGTAGAATCGCAGAGACCGACAGTAGTATCAATATCAGTTGCTTTGGTATTGCATTTTCGTAACTGGTCCCGGTTAAGTCTTAAAATCTTTATATTGTTACACTAGAAATTGTTCTTTACCACCCAGGACATACAGGCCCCGTTTACACTAGAGAAAATGTATCCGGATTCACATTGTTTTTCATCCTTATGGGAATAAAAAACAATGTGAATCCGGATACTTTTGCTCTAGTGTAAACGGGGTCACAGTTTAATCGAGTGAAATGCCAAATTCGCATAATAGTGTTTGTTAAAATTAACCTATTTCAGTTATAATGTGCAAGCTATATTTGCAATTTTGAAGATGGTGAACTGGTTTACTCGACTTGAAAGACAACTGGAAAAAGTTAACAAAACAGTTGAAGAGCACTGGGCATCTACAGGTACGCGTTTCTAAAATACAACGTACACTTTAATTGGTAGTGTGCATCTTACGTCATTGTCGCCATGTTGGATGAATTTGACAAACATTTTTCATCATTTGCAATTATAATTTCATCCAACATGGCGAAATATGTTTGTCCTTCGAATCTCAAGGGAAATTCCTGTCTGGGTTCTCCTTTGACTAGTAAACTGATCATCAGGCGAAAGGCGTTAATTAACTAGTTTAATATAAGACTAGAATTCAGAGATTAGCCATTTAATATTTAAATTTTTACTATTTTAGCAAGAACGTTTTTGGCGTTCTGACTTGCAAAGTGTAACAGAACAAATGTGAAAGATAATGTTTAGTTAGGTTTCGTAAATCTGTTATTCATGTGATGATAGGCTGCACGCACATTAAATAAGAGTTAATTACCGAGAGGAGGTAACTAAGCGTAGTTAGTTACCGAGGCCCGAAGTAACTAACTTTAGCTTAGTTACCTCTTTCTCGGTAATTAACTCTTATTTAGTTTATTCATGATACAGACGATATTTGTCGTTATTTACCAAAAAAATAGTATTCTAGACGTAGTTTTAATGTTAATATGCAAGGTCAATAACCTATATATTAACCGGCACATGACCCCACATCAAAGATAATTTATGCATGAATAAACTAAACGTTGTTATTGTTTGAAAAATAAATCAAGCAAATCAGTTTAAAATTGGCGATCTAGATTTAGTAAAACCTTAAATTAGACGATTTTAATTAGATTCTCACTAAAAAGCTAAAAATAGTAGCCTTAGGTTGTGTCCAGACTGAGTACGGGCACAAAAGGAAACGTTAACGGTGTTTACACATAGATGCTCTTGAGGTTTTGTACAACGCTTCATCTGTCAAAAATGTACGTTTTTTATGTTGGTTTGAGAGAAAGTGCTGGGCACCGTGGAATTCTTGTTCAGACTAGTGTTCGTGCTAGCCTGCCAGACGGCGCATTCACCTCAGGCTCCGGCCAACCCCTAACTGAAAGCCACCTCTCAGGCTATGCTCGTGCTCGAGTTCAGTACCCTGCCTGGACACTATGCCGGGTTTTATGCATGTTCAAATAGTGACTATGGTGTTCAGACTAGCTCCTGGGCACGGGCATTCATTCTGAAAGCAGCTTTAATTATAACCTAACTAGTTATAACGTGCAAAATAATCACAATGCAGGACAACTTATCCTGTAAATCTATATTTTATCTATGAATCCAGGGTACGCATTACACTTCATATAACATCGGGAGTGTTTTATGAGTTATAACGTACAAAATAATCACAATGAAAGACAACTCATTGTGTATATCTGTTTAATTTAGCCGATCCAGCGTACGCATTAAACTTCAAAGGAAACAATATTGTTGATTACGTCATAAGCCAAGGTGCACCAGCAATGACCGAAATATCAGTTTGTCTATGGACCAAAACAAAGCAACAGTCATTAGGTCATTTGGTATCTTATGCAGTGGCGGGCATAAGTAATAATTTTATAATAAGAATTCAACAATATCTTGACATCATAGTGATGTGGGAAGATACATTTGGATCTGGGCAATATCTACCATTAATCTCCAGGTGAGAAAAAATTAAAATAGAAGTATACCATCCTCTTCCACTGCAAACACCACAATACTATTTCAATACAAAGTAACGCTACAATATTTATACTTTAACACAAACAGCAAAATATTTGCTCTTTAAATACTAATAGTAGAAAATATTTTCGATACAAAAAAGACAATACGCTTACAATACAACTACAATACAATTACAACTGCAACTACAACCGCAACCGCAACCGCAACCGCAACCACTACCACTACCACTACCCCTACCGCACTGCACTGCACTGCACTGCACTGCACTGCACTGCACCGCACCGCACTGCACAACCACAACCACAACTGCACTGCACTACACTACACTACACTACACTACACTACACTACACTACGACCACAACCACAACCACAACCACAACCACAACCACAACCACAACCACAACCACAACCACAACCACAACCACAACCACAACCACAACCACAACCACCATACCATACCATACCATACCATACCATACCATACCATACCATACCATACCATACCATACCATACCATACCATACCATACCATACCATGCCATACAACTGCAACTGCAACTGCAACTGCAACTGCAACTGCAACTGCAACTGCAACTGCAACTGCAACTGCAACTGCAACTGCAACTGCAACTGCAACTGCAACTGCAACTGCAACTGCAACTGCAACTGCAACTGCAACTGCAACTGCAACTGCAACTGCAACTGCAACTGCAACTGCAACTGCAACTGCAACTGCAACTGCAACTGCAACTGCAACTACACTACACTACACTACACTACACTACACTACGACCACGACCACGACCACAACCACAACCACAACCACAACCACAACCACAACCACAACCACAACCACAACCACAACTACACTACACTACACTACACTACACTACACTACACTACACTACACTACACTACACTACACTACACTACGACCACACTACGACCACAACCACAACCACAACCACAACCACAACCACCATACCATGCCATGCCATGCCATACCATACCATACCATACCATACCATACCATACCATACCATACCATACCATACCATACCATACCATACCATACAACTGCAACTGCAACTGCAACTGCAACTGCAACTGCAACTGCAACTGCAACTGCAACAACTACAACTACAATACACTACGACCACGACCACGACCACGACCACAACCACAACCACAACCACAACCACAACCACAACCACCATACCATACCATACCATTCCATACCACACCATACCATACCATACCATACCATACCATACCATGCCATACAACTACAACTGCAACTGCAGCTGCAACTGCAACTGCAACTGCAACTACAACTACAACTACAACTACAACTACTCATTAATAATTCATGACGAAAACACAAAAGAAATCAATACCGTAGCAGTGGTTGTAAGTCGGATACAACATCGTCCTGATTTACATAAACTCTAGCTTCGATTTCCTCGGCTAAAACAGACCGTATCCCCAAAATAGTTGTTGAACTTGATTACTTAGATGCATTTGTATTTTAATGCGTTTTAAAATAGACCAGGTTATGTTGAAATTTTGTTTCTTTTAAATCCCAGACGTGTTTCGAAAGTTCGGTTTCGTTTGAATATTTTTTGTTTTGGAAAGATTTAGTGTGATTTCTGTATCGCTCTTTGAAATTGTTTGCTGTCATGCCAATGTAGTGTTTGGTGTTATTTATGTCGCTTGTGGGAACAGTTGCTTGTTGTTTTGTCTAACAGTTGCTATTTGTCATGCACTGTCCATGAAGTGGGCACTTGCTTTTATCCCTGCAATTGCAACTGACTGTGTTTTCATTTTGTACCCGATTTTTTTTAAGTAAGTGTGCGTTGTGCTTCATGATGTTGGACTTGGCGTTGTTCATGCAACTGTAACTGACTTTTACTGTATTTCTGTTGAAAATTTCATGGAGTTTGTTTTCTGCTGGGAAATGTTTGTCGATTAGGTTAAGAAAGCTGCGTCCTATGTTTGATCTTACGTTTTTGTTGTATGGCGGATTGAACCAAATGAGATTGCGATGTCGGTTTTTGCGTGGTTGTTGTGGGTTTTGCTTTTGTTTTAATTCCTGATTGAAATTACAGTCTTAATGCATTTTGGTAAATTGGTGCGGATTCCTTAAATGTTGTGTTGTCCGATGAGGGAAAGGAAATGCGTTTGCCGATTGATGTTGATAGCTGTTTTAAAATGCTAGGTGGGTGGTTTGATTGCTTGTTTACATACAATGGATCGTCAATGGGCTTTCTATAGAAGGCTTGTGTTTTCCGTTGTGGATGTCGAAAGTAACATCTAAAAAGTTTACCACATGTAAATTTATCTGGGCTGTTATTTTGAGGCCGAGCTGTTCGAAAGTTTTGTGTAGATCTTTTCTTGTTTTGTCTGCCAATCTCGCGGTTTTGTTCTTTAAAATGGTCAATCCGTCATCTCTATATTGGCCGACATTTACTTTGCCAAACTTTTTTCCAAGGCTGTTTAAAATAAAAAGGCCAACCAGTTCGCAAATTTCGGCGCCGTCATAGCTACCCATGGTGACGTCAAATAAATCTTGGCTGTCTTTTTTAATCCATGGTTTTTCTTTGTTGAAAAGGAGTGATTTTCTCGCATGTTTAATAACTAAATAGAAAAGTTGAGGGAATCATTCCAAATGTGTTGTTTTGCTAGTTTCTAGTCAGAAACATCATTTTTACCGATAATTTGGCATTTGGGGCTTATTTGAGAAAAAAGGTATTTGAGAAAAAAGGTTTTCTCAGAAAAGAAAAGAAAAGAAACAAAATTTCCCACTTATACTATATATATATATATATATATATATATATATATATATATATATATATATATATATATATATATATTTATAATATAGCTACTAATGGTATATGAGCTATCTTGCAATCTGATTTGAAAACATAAACTACAATACGCATGACGGAAGCTGATATATTATATATGCATAAAAAATAAAATAATAAAATAGAATAAAGAGATAAATCTTTTATGTTGGTGTATTTTTTATAGTTCTCATAACATTGCAATCAGCGATGGCATTTGGCATCACATTTGTGCTACATGGCAATCTCAAGGTGGCAAATATTCCATTTACAAAGATGGAAAACTTGGTGGGCAAGGAACTTTGGTCCCCACTTCCGGTAAAACTCTTCAGGGTGGGGGTACCTGGGTTCTAGGACAAGACCAGGATAGTGTTGGAGGAGGATTTGATGCTTCTCAATCATTTCAAGGAGAATTGGCTGAGGTAAACATCTGGAAAAACGTTCTTTCGCGAGCTGAGATTTTCAAGATGTCAAAAACGTGCCGACCAACTCGCCAAGGAAGCGTTAAATCCTGGAGTGATTTCAGATCGGGAATAAGAGGCGGTGTTAAAATTTCAACGCCAACGTGCTGGCTATAATTCTCACGATGATTGATTCATACAACTCCTTTTATTGCTGTTATAAGCTTGTTGTAAAAACTTTAATGTCTTTTTCCCGAACTCCGTAATTCTGTCGACATGGGATGTTTGTTGTAGAAGCTAAGACCGTCATTATCGTGATTGAACTGTACTAGTACTGCTTTGATTGATTGATTGTACTGTATTAGTGTTGCATTGATTGATTATACTGTTACATTATTAGTAAGCGGATTGTACCGTATTAACGAATTGTATTCAGCAAAACTTCATATATGTTTATCTCATAGTTTGTAAACCAGTTCCAGTCCTCTACCGAATACACAGCAAAGAATAGTTCGCCTTGGATCCATTCTTTATCCCAGAGCCTCTCTTGGCTCTCCAGCTTCAGAGCTTGATGAAGTCGCGTCGGAATTTCTTTGCATTATCAACCTCTTTTCTAATAAAGGTAGTTCTCTTTTTTCTCCGTTCATTTATACATTTGACTTGCATTCAAGAATATTTTAATGGACCTCAAACGGCTGCAGTGTGCGGTCTATCCCCTATTGGATTTAAACTGTTGTCTGTCTTATGTCTCAGATTTTATTATAAAAGTGTAACAGGTTGATTGCTTAAAGTGGCTCCATACAGTTTCTTGAAAAATGGAAAATACAGAGAGTCCAAAACACGTGATTAAACAATTCGGAAAAAGGATAAAACTAAATATTATGCATAGTTAAACAGTCCCACAATCAAAAACTGTTACCAAATAAATAGCAACAGTTGTTGCTGCTATGGCAACAATGACTTTTCAAAATCGCTGCCAATTACCCTTCAAATTAATTTAATTCGAAAAAACGCTTTGGTGACCGCAATATTTTTTTTCATTAAAACTTTTCTTGAAGTATGAGTGATCAATTGGCCGATTTTAAAAAAATTCTGTAGAACGAATTTATTTTCCGGAAAAATCATGTTTGTTAATTTTTAAAAAAATTCGTTCTACAGAATTTTTTTTAAATCGGCCTATTGATTACTCATGCTTCCAGAAAAGTTTTAATGAAAAAAAAAATGGGGGTCACCAAAGTTTTTTTCGAATTAAATTAGTTTGAATGGTGATTGGCACCCATTTTGAAACGTCATTGTTGCCATAGCAACAACTGTTGCTAATTATTTGGTAGCAGTTTTGATTGTCAGACTGTTTAACTATGCTTATTTCACGATTGAGTCGGTTTTCTTTGATGTACCGCGGGCTGTATATAGCATACAGCCCTTGAATACTAATTAGAAAAGAAATGAAGAAAAAAACTAGGAAAATCTTTGTCCAAGGTAGAAAAAAAGACATAATTTTGTTGGAAAACCTCCTCAATCATGAAATAAGTCAGATAAAACCCTCGAACGTCGGGATGTATGCGATATACAGCCCTCGGACGCTTCGCGTCCTCGGGGCTGTATATAGCATACATCTCTCGTTCTCGGGCTTTATCTCTTACATAAACTTACCCAAAAACAATAGACCTACAAAAATTCTAGTTAGTATAACCGGTTTCATTAAATCTAAAATTCCGAACTAACTTATTGCTTACCTTGTCTTCTCGAAATATTCGTAGAATTCTATAATTCCTAACGATCATGATTCCATTAATTTTGCAGTATATATCGTTTTTCTTCTTAGCTTTGATCAATATAGAAGCATCTTTAGAAAATCTAGCAATTACAGAGAGAAAAGATTAGTTTTAGTTTAGTCAGTTTAGTTCAGTTCGGCTGAGGTTCGGTTCGGTTCAGTTCAGTTCAGTTGAGTTTAGTTCAGATTCAGCTTAATTACTCGGGCTACTGTGGTAGACGAGTATAGGTTTCTGCTCCGCTCTGTCTTATTTTACGTCGAGGATTGGCAATTATTGCATCATCCGGCCCCGATAGGCTTTGCGAAAGTGAGATCATGAGGCGTACTTGTGATTTCTCTGGTCGACTTTCCTCGGGTTGTTGTTCGAAGTGTTCTTTCTTGGAGCTGTTGTTCACTGACATATACTTAATTATTGATCAGTAATTAATTTTCATCTTGCGCTTATATGAGAACCGAGGCAGCCCGCCTAGCTGAAATCTCGCTTTGTGCAACCGGGATCTCCATTTTAGGGTAAACCGGGCTAGCTCACCGACACGGACTGGAACCTCAGAGGTCCATATACGCGACAATGTTTGTCTTTACAAGTTCTTGCACGCTGTTGGTAGATTTCGAAACTGAATGGCCGACTTTATAGTTTAATAGCGACCAGATTTGGCTGACAACTGTCTTGATCGTAAATATGTCACCACTGTGAAGTAGTATGCACCACATTCAGCCTTCGATCTGATCTTCCTCGCCCATTCCCAGTAACAGAACAGAACATAACAGAACAGAGCAGAACAGAACAGAACAGAACAGAACAGAACAGAACAGAACAGAACAGAACAGAACAGAACAGAACAGAACCAAATGAAACTGAACTAAATGAAATTGAACTGAAATTAAATTAAACTGAAATGAATTAAACTAAACTAAACTAAACTGAACTAAACAAGACGCCTGGGTCAGGCGTTCACTCTGTTCTGTTCTGCTCCGTTCCGTTCCGTTCCGTTCCGTTCCGTTCCGTTCCGTTCCGTCCCTTCCCGTCCCGTCCCGTCGAGGCCCGAGACGGGACGGGACGGGACGGGACGGGACGGGACGGGACGGGACGGGACGGGACGGGACGGGACGGGACGGGACGCTTTGCTCTGCTCTGCTCTGCGCTGCGCTGCGCTGTTCTGTCCTGTCCTGTTCTGTTCTGTTCCGTTCCGTTCCGTTCCGTTCCGTTCCGTTCCGTTCCGTTCCGTTCCGTCCCGTTCCGTTCCGTCCCGTTCCGTTCCGTTCCGTTCCGTTCCGTTCCGTTCCGTTCCGTTCTGTTCTGTTCTGTTCTGTTCTGTTCTGTTCTGTTCGGTTCTGTTCTGTACTAGTACTGAAGTAACTAGTAACGGTAAATTCATTAATAGCCTTTACTTTCTTAAACTGCATGCCGATTATAGGAGTTCCTTAAAAGGGTGTATGACATATTTTGGATTTGCACTAAAGAGGAATAGCTTTTTAGCATGGTGCCTTGTTGTAACTTTGCTAATTTATTTTAAATTTATTTAACTCAAAGCGGACAATGCTAGACTTCCCTAAAACATATGTATTTTATGTAATAAACATATATTTTCCTGTAATAAATGGTTGTCCATACGAAGTGCGCGATAGCAATAGTTTTTTATTTTTTCCGAAATTGCGCATCAACTGATTTTTAGACGTCAAGGTGTGTGATAAAACAGGTCTTGGTGTGTGAAGTTACACAGCATTTTAAGAAACACGGCTTAAGGTGTGTTGTTTTGGCGACAAGCACACTGCACACCTTTTCCTATGTAAATCTACACACCTTTATAAATTACACAACTTGTCGAATTACACACCTATTGTGTGAAAAAACACGGCTTAAAGTGTAGGCAGACTAATGCATAGTTAATTAGTTTGCATAGTAAAGCTTGAGTAAAATCTACCCATCTTCTTTAAATTTGTAACATTGCAGAAAGCTAACGAAAAGATATTCAATTGTAAGAAAAAATAAAGAGCTAAATAAAATGGGCAGGAAGTGCTGTCTACAAAACAACCCTTTACCACGTGAAGTCTCTGGTTGGGTCATTCAGGTCTAGCACCTTGCCGATAGTGGGTTGCCCAGCCTTCTAGTACTTTACCTGCCTGACCTGGGTAGAGAGTTCATGCTATCTGCGACCTAACCAAGGATTATTGTCCCTCCTTTCTATAATTTGAAAAGCGTCCCTGCCCAAACTGTTGTCACGAAACTCTGCAATACATTTTCAAATGTATTGCAAATTCTATTGCAAATGTATTGTAAATCTGCAAATGTATTGCAAATCTATGGCAAATGTATTTATATTTATTTTTTTATTATTATTCCAAAAATTTACACATAGAATAGCTACATAAAAGCTAATTTGGAATGCGTATTACATATAGTTATAGAAATATTAAAATATGCTTAGAATTCTACTAATTTACAATAATACTATAGTTTAATTACTTTATATAAAAATTTAATTCAAGTTACAAATAGAAAAATTTAAACCATACATCTTTTAGTTGCTTCAGGGCCATAGTGTTGAATTAAACTTATCAATGGCGTAGGCGATTGGGCTCCTCATAAAACGTTCAGTTTTTCCAATAAAATTATAATACTTTTGGCTATTTGACCTCGTGTTCCTTTCCCTAACTTGGCCAACCTTTTTTGGCAACAGGTGGTGCAGTTTATGATTCGGGTTTGACATTCTTTTAATAAGATCTATACAAATTTGGTCTCGACGATCCTTCAGAGTTTTAAGCTTTGCCTGGTTTAATAACCATTCCTAGTCATAGTCCGATTAAATTATTCTTAGTGCTCGTTTCTGGATACGTTCAATATCATTTCTTTATTCCTTTGTCAGGCCACCATTCCATACTTGGGCACCGTATTCTAATGTTGGCCTGATTACCGTAGTGTAAAATCTTTTCATATCATCCACAGGTGCACGATGACTTTTTAGTACTTTGAGCAAAAAGAGACGTTTGGTTGCCTTCTTAGTTATATATTCGGTATTTGTATTCCATTTGAGGTCGTCGTCGATCCATATCCCGAGAAGTTTGTATGAGCTCACCTTACTAAATAAACTATCTTCGATTTTAAGTTCTGGTATCATAGTTTTGTTCTTTCTAAAATCAATTTGCATTTCCTTGCATTTCTTAAGGTTAAGCTCCATTCTTTGTTGTCTAGATCTTGTAAAATGTACCACTTTCATCACATTACTTTCGACTGTTCCAATTGCTCTGCACGAGATATGTTGACTAACATCGATTACCTCGGAGATAGTTGTGTCATCCATAAAGAAAACTATGTCACCTTCTTCCTTATTGTCATGAGGTCTATTCCTTTCTAAGCCCATTTCGTTTTCTTTGATTGCCAAAGGCGACCCATTTTTGTGCACGATGAAAGCTAGTGGACCTATTCTGCTACCTTGTTGTACACCACTACTGACAACAACTCTATCAGATATTTCCTTTCTATATTTGGTAACTTGAGATCTCCCACTCAAATACGACGCAAGCCAACTCAGCAATGCCGGCCGAATACCAATGTTATTACAATTCTCCAAACGTATATTGTGATCTATTAGATCAAAAGCTTTTCGAAAATCCAGAAAAACAATTCTAATAACTTTACCCGAGCTATCCATTGCTTTACACCACTTGTGTACCAAATAAAGAAAGAGCCTGTACGGCCGATGATCCTGGTAGACCACCATATTGTGCTTCAGGAATCTTGCCTATGTCCTCGTTCATCCACTTGACACCGTAAGATTCTTGAATCTTTGATATTACACTAGTAAGCGAGATTGGTCTTAATTCATCAACAGTTAAACACGGCATAACTTTGGGAATAGCAGAAACACAGAAGTTTTACCAAATTTTAGGCAATATTCCTGACCTAAAAGATTCATTAAAAATATCTACTAGAGGGATTGCAAAGAAGTTCGCGAAGATCCTAAGAATTTTGACATGTGGGTCATTTGGGCCCGGTGCTTTGTTAGTTTGTAGGTTGTTTAGTTTTCTTTCAACACTTTCCAGCGTAATTGTGGGTAGAACGTCTAGTTCTCCAAATTCTGACCATTTATTTTGGACTTAGAATAATCTTTTGTTAAACTCGCGAAGAACTTATTAATACAATTTGCAGTATCCTTATCATTCCCTGGAGATTCTGTCAAAGGGTTCTTCAAATTTATTGTTGTCTTCTTCTTTTTTCCAATAAGTTTGTTGACTTTTTCCACCAAACTGACGGATTACAATCATATGTTAGTCGAATCTTTTCGTTGTAAAATTTTTCTTTTTCTTAACGAATCTCCGCTTTAATTTGATTTCTCAATAATTTAAGAATGGCAGTATTTCCTTGTTTGTATACTTTATCCCTTTTACGCATAAGCCCTTTTATTTTTGCAGTTATAAAGAATTTATCTTCATGATGTAATTTGATTTTTTTTTCTGGAAAATAGTTCTCAATCATATTTTGGGTTACTTTAAGAAACTCCTCAACTTTTGCATTGGTTGAGTCCGCAATGATAACAGACGACCAATCATATTGATTTAAAAATTCGTTAAATTTATGCAGCGCGAAGGACTTCATTGGTCGTGCTTCTCTCGTGGAGCTTGAGTTTTTGACTTCCAAACAATTAAGTTGTGGTCTGATGATGATATTGGAATTAAGATTTCCGGGTGTTCAAAGTTGGAACTTATGTTTGTAATAATTAAATCTAGCATGTTCGTATTCCTTGTTGGTTTTTTAATAACTTGTTTAAGATCGCAATGTTTAGTAAGATATTTCGAACTAAACCCGTTGCTAGTTGGATTAACATCACCCGCTACGATAAGCTGCTGTGTTAGAATTTTCTGTAGTTAAAATGTCGTAGCATGATTGGAAATATTCATAAAATTTTTCTAAAACATCAGGCGTGATAGACGGTGGAAGATAGACACAAGACATAGCAATCCTAGGAATAGACCTGGGAAGCCACTGCGGGCGCAACGTCAACCATAAACATTCGAAAGATTGGTGGCTGAATTCATTGCGAATTTTCACTGGAAATTTTTCATTAACGTAAATTGCAACACCACCACCCCTACCGGAAATTCTGTCTTTTCGAAAACAATTTAAGCCAGAAATGTAAATTGCCCCCATTAGGAATGTTTTCTGTTAACCATGTTTCTGTAACAAATATAATATCAGAGTCATATTTGTCAATCTGGATTGCCATTAGTTTTATTGAAAATTGACCTTGCCTTCAATAGCATAACGTTCGGGAGCGCCTTTGGGGTTGTAGGAATCGGTTCCGTGTTATTATTAGATATATCAACACAATTATCAAATTTTGCGGGCAACTTTGTCTATTTGGAAAATCTTGACTACGACTTTGAACTCGAGGAGATACCAATTCAATCGAATAGGTAGGGGAAATTAAACTTGACGATCTATAGCATCGCCCCCGATCGAAGATTATTATGAGGGAGAATTTCCTCATTAATAGTAATGAAGGACGTTTATTTTAATTGTCCCTCATGAATACTGAATGACGTTTAGAACTAAACCTCTCTCACCAGTATTGATAAGCGAAATACGACATTAATCGTCCCTCTTGAAACAAAGGATTTCGAGGTGACCATGTAATTATTATGTCAAACAGGGCCAGCTTTGACTTTAGCCTCCGAGATAACTTGGTCTTAGACTTATAAATGTTCGATTGTTTGTGTCGGGGTTAAATGAGCTGAAACAAGGTTAAACTATTTCCGTTGTCCATAATAGAAAAACAATCAAAAACAGAATTATTCCTAAGAATCATATATTTATATTGCTCATCAAAAAATATAATAGCCAATCCATCAGCCATACCATTCAGATACACAACAGACGCAGCGCTGAATGGTCCGAAATTGACGATTTTCGCCAGATTACAAAGTATGTTCAATATATTTCTTCGTTTAGTCATGTATTTAATAGTAATAAATTGCTCATTCTTGTTTCACTGCTTTTTTCTTTCTACTAACAAATTTCAATATATATTTTAATATTTCATATACTTTTTTGTGTAAAAAGATTCTTGTCAGGTTTGCCATTTGGTTTTCTCGAGTGTGCCTTATTACTGTTGTTTTAATTACAGGGTGTATGTAGTCGCGTTCTTATGTTAAGATGGATAGTTATTTATTGCTATAAATTTGTGAAAGCAAGGCTAACACTACGTTTACACTAGAGAAAATGTTTCCGGGTTCACTTCGTACCAAGTATTTGGATTCGTTAGGCGTTTACACGTTCACATTCGACTGTTTACACTAAACTCGTAATTTCTTATGTTTTGCCATATTGGTTCCACCGCAAACTCGTATGGCTACATGCATGCGGAAAAGTATCGGAATAACCGTTTATACTAGGTATTGTTTCGGATTCAAAGTCAGATTCAGATACTAAATTTCTACTCTTTTTTCGGATTCGAAATCTCCGCATACGTGATCAAACTGGGAAGTTTTTATTCCGGATTCATTCTCTTGTGTGTAAACGGCGAAACGAATCCGGTACTATAACGTTTCGAATTGGTCATGGATCCGGAATCTTTGGCTCTAGTGAAACGTAGCCTGCGTGCAGTCTCTACCCGATTTCGAAACCGGTTACGAAATAGGGTCGAGGCCGCTGTACGAAGGCTAGTGTAAACGACGACGTGAATCAGGATCAAAATTATGTAGTCCGTTCACACGGTATCAGGCTATCCGAACGACTTCCGTTCAGACGGTATCTGGCTATCCGAACGACTTTTGTGACTGGCTATCTGGACTAATTTTCGTCCTGTCATAGGAAAGTGATGAACTAGTGCGTAACCCTTTGAGTCATCATTTTTAACTCGACCGTTCCCGCGGGGTCGTAAACTTTGTATTTCTCAAAAGACTGACTTATAACCAAATAACTTAACAAGTAACGTAAACAATCTTCATTGGTGAATTAATTATTGTCCAAAATAATTGTAAGCAGTCAGATAGAAAGAGCTCTATACGGAGTCATCACAACACTCCATTTTTATTTCTATTACGAAAGTTGTAAAAACAGCTTTGTTCTACCCAGACCTAAACTTGCATGGCAAGTTAATTTTCGGCCGTACTTCACATCAAAATTCGCGTTTTGTTGACTACGACTGTCGGCGTCGATTTGTGTGTCGTTGTCAAATGAGCTGAAGGAAGATCAAAAATATTTCCGGTGATAGACTGTAGAGAAAGGGCCGCTACTTTCAAGGGGGCGCTACTTTCGGGACTATACGGCATTACAAGCATATACTGCTACGTGCAAGTATGATAATTTATGTTAATGTCGTAATGCATGTTGTTGAGAGAAGAGATGGGTATGCTAGCTCGAATAGAGAATTGAGTGTACTGTAAGTGTTCTTCAAACTATTTCACTCAGAAAAACGTCTCATGAGTTCCCAAGCTGGGATCAAACCCACAACCTTCTGCATGCCGGTGACTCGATGAGACGCTCTAACCATGCATGCATTCAGCAGCTGCTGGTATACTCAGATAATTTGATAAATGAATGATAAATAAATGACTGGGTGGCTAATCGTCCTTACTTGCAGCAAGAGGATGAATTGCGAAGGCCGCAGATCAACACGTGGCCGTGTCGAGGCACATCAAAGGCCCTCCAAGCAGCCGCCAACGACATAGTTCAGACCACGGATCACAGCTAAGATGTTAGGGGTTGATTTTATGGAGAGAGGAAAACCGGAGAACCAGGCGAAAAACCCTCGAACCACAGGGGAGATCAAACTACTCACATGAGTCCAAGCCCGACAACGGGGTTATTCCCAAGCGGTCACCCATCCAAGTACTAACCCCGTCTAACTGGGCTTAACTTTTTGGTGAGAGGCAGCGCGCTACAACACACGCCACCCGTGCTTCCCGATGTATGCATGACATTATACTGCTATGTGCAAATATGATATATATATATATATATATATATATATATATATATATATATATATATATATATATATACATATATATATTAATGTCGTAGTGCTTGTTGTTAAGAGAAGAGATGAATATGCTAACTCGGATATGAGAATTGAGAGTAAATGTTCTTCGAGTTATTTTACTCAGAAAAAATTCTGAGTTCCTATGAGTTCCTTCTGATCGCCGGTGAGACGCTCTAACTATTGAGCTATTGGGACTCACGTGATTTGAACCTGTATGTTTGAACTATGTCTACTATTTAAATTTGAACCTAATACTTGCACCAGTAATTATAGCCATTGATGATGGGTTTTGATTCTTTTAGACGTTTGCCTCAAGATGTATTTAAAAGTATTCATGATTTCAGCTTTGGTAAGCTGCATGACGTGCTTGACATCAGCAGCACTGAGAAAAGTAAGTATCTAGCCTATCAATGCATCTAGATACTATATTATTAAACATAACATGTCCAAGCGGTGTCGTATAGTCAAGGCGGCCTCATCCAAGTCCGACTTGGTCCAAATCTGAATCATTCAAGTCCTAGTCCTCCAGTTCAATTCTAAGTCCTAGCAATTTCGAGTCAAACCCGACTTTTTTAAAGTGCCCATGTATGTCACGAAAATTAAGTTTGTCATGTTTGAAAGAGCACTTAAAATAAAATATAATATCTTTTTCAGTTTATTGTGCGAAGTGGCTATAGGTCCGGTAACCGGGACTCGTTCAAGAAAAACTAAAGGTCCGACAATTGGTTCCAGTACCAGCGCAGTCAGATTCCGATTACATGTAATTGTCGTTAGACGTGTTTGCTTGTTGTCTTTCCTTCTTCGATTCGCTCAGCTCAGCTGTGTCAACCAGTGTATACTCAAATACTGTCATTGAATGTGCGATGGCTTTGATCAACAAAGTTTTTTTATAAGTTGATGTTTTAATTCATATAGTAATCAATCAAATCAATCAATCAATCATTTAATTTATCATACCATAATTACATGTGAAATGTTTGTAGATAGTATTAATTACAGACAATTTTATATCGATGCGGGTTAATTAAATTAAATTACAGATACAGTGTGTACTGAATGTATATAATTATATACAACTGATAAATAATGGTACTAATAAAAAAATAATTTATTGGATATTTGGTATAAATGGAAAGATTGGTTTTGAAACTCGAACGAGTTTGTAAAAAACACCAGTCACCATGTACCTGATGGGGAGCATAGAAGTCATGATGATACGTGTGTAAATTACATAGGTTCTATTTGAAGTTCGGTCCTAATTCAGTATTGTGAATAATAGTGATTTTAGATTATTCTGAAATAGTTTTAGAGATTTGGATTGAGTAATTGATTTGTCAAATGAATTCCATAGAGAAGTCCCGCTATATCTAAGCGTCATTTTTCTTGTTGTTGTTCTGGCTTTTGTGACATGAATCTTGTTGGCAACTAGAGTATCATAATTATGTATTTCAGTGTTAAGTGTGAAGTAATTTCTAAAGATTAGAGGTAAAGATAATGGGTTGTTCAGACATTTATAAACAAATGATCCAGTTGCTAGTTTATTAATTTCATATACATTTAGTA